>JAYMFT010168116.1:10798-26284 GCA_038088735.1 Panulirus argus | reverse complement strand
TCTATATTTCAATTAGGGCCCGGCCTTGATGTGGACTTCTGTCCGTGACTGGAGCCTTCAACATAAAAAAAAAAATATATATATATATATATATATATATCAATTATCTCTTAACACATCACATCGTCTCTTCAGCACAAAAGGTCATAGAACCAGGTTTTATAGTAGCCATTCCAGCCTTTATGAGACACGAGACGGGTCGTGCGGAGGAAAACCATGACAGACAACACATTTAAAGAAGGTAGTTTCTCACGGGAAATTTCATTAGTCATCCCAAGAACCTTACTGTATAGTGAGAGACCATCTTGTCTACAGTACCCGTAAACTGGGTGGATGGAAGGTGTGGTATAACTGAGTTATTCTAAACCTCTGGTTTTTAAAACTTCCCCCAGTTTGATGCCAAGGGAAGAAACTAGAGGATTGCCTTCTTCTTTGAAGTGCCCTTTCATCACGTAAACCAATTTAATCAGTGATGAATCCACTAAGCACCAAACTTGTCGACCCAGCAACCATCCGTAGCCCTAGTAAAACTTCCACGTCTTCCAGAAGCCATCGTCTGTGTGTTTACAAAACGCAAGAGAAGAAAAAAAGAATGTTAAATGAACATCAGGTTTCAAGGGAGTCTGTAAATACTGAGGTAAACATTTAGAGAAGAAAAAAAGAAAAAGTTCAAGGTACTGGAAGCCACCGAAATAGAAAATGGCCAAGAATAACACTCGAACGAAAAACGCGATGCAATTAAGTATTTTTGCTTTTTCCTATCACTTCTCCCGGATGGCCTGGAACGTTTGGGCCAATCTTCCAGCCGTCTGGGTGGACTCCTGTGACTCTCCTGGCGGTGTCTCAGGTCCAGTGGGAGTCCAGACTACACGGATGGAGGGGCGTGATGTCGGCCTGCTGCCGCCCTGGTGGGGTGAAGAGGGGGTGGGAATGTCCTGGTCCCAGTGTCACTGATGAGACCTGGTCAGAGAGAGAGAGAGAGAGAGAGAGAGAGAGAGAAAGTACGTCTCCTGTGCCATAGCATCAACAGTACTATAGACCTCCCTATGTCCTCTGGGCCTATCCGACAATAACTCGCACCAGTCACCAACAGCCCTTCTAGACCACCCGTGAGTTCTCCACCACTCCAACACCACCACCAGCAAACCTCCAGCACCACCACCACCACCATAGCCCCATCCGCCACCACCACCACCACTGCCATACGCCCATTTATCCAATACAAAAAGAAGGGTTGCCAATATATGTCTGCACTTATCGGGATATAGGAAAAGAATATTAGAAATGATCTATAAATCTGTTAGTGAATGTGTTCCCAGATAGTTAGTAGTCCTTTGTACTGGTGGCAGAGGATAGCAAGTGGTTCTTTGTACTGGTAGCAGAGAATAGCTTGTGGCACTGTGTACTGGTAGCAGAGGGTCGCTAGTGGTGCTGTGTACTGGTAGCGGAGGGTCGCTAGTGGCAATGTGTACTGGTGGCAGAGGATAGCTAGTGGCACTGTGTACTGGTAACAGAGGGTCCCTAGTGGTGCTGTTTACTGGTAGCACAGGGTAGTAAGTGGTGCTGTGTACTGGTAGCAGAGGGTCACTAGTGGCACTGTGTGCTGGTAGCAGATGGTCGCTAGTGGTACTGTGTACTGGTAGTAGAGGGTTCCTAGTGATGCTGTGTACTGGTAGCAGAGGGTAGTAAGTGGTGTTGTGAACTGGTAGCAGAGGATAGCTAGTGGCACTGTATGCAGGTAGCAGAGGGTCGCTAGTGTTGCTGTGTACTGGTAGCAGAGGGTAGTTCGTGGTGCTGTGTACTGGTAGCAGAGGATAGCTAGTGGCGCCGTGTACTGGTAGCAGAGGGTAGCTAGTGGTGTTGTGTCCGGTAGCAGAGGTTCGCTGGTGGCACTGTGTACTGGTAGCAGAGGGTCGCTAGTGGCACTGTGTACTGGTAGCAGAGGGTAGTAAGTGGTGTTGTGTACTGGCAGCAAAGGGTAACTAGTGGCACTGTGCACTGGTAGCAAAGGGTAGCTTGTGGTGCTGTGTACTGGTAGCAGAGGGTCGCTAGTGGTGCTGTGTACTGGCAGCAGAGGGTAGCTAGTGGTAGCGTGTACTAGTAGCAGAGGGTCCCTGGTAGAGCTGTGCACTGGTTAGCAGAGGGTAGTAAGTGGTGCTGTGAACTGGTAGCAGAGGGTAGCTAGTAGCACTGTGTACTGTAGCGGAGGGTAGCTAGTGATGCTGTGTACCGGCAGCAGAGGGTCGCCAGTGTCACTGTGTACTGGTAGCAGAGGGTAGCTAGTGGCACTGTGTACTGGTAGTAGAGGGTTCCTAGTGATGCTGTGCACTGGTAGCAGAGGGCAGTAAGTGGTGTTGTGAACTGGTAGCAGAGGATAGCTAGTGGCACTGTGTACAGGTAGCAGAGGGTCGCTAGTGGTGCTATGTACTGGTAGCAGAGGGTAGTTAGTGGTGCTGCCTAGCCACAGTCTGGAACATTATTGATAATTTATAGCAGCAGTCTGCAACATTATAAATAATCCTAGCAACAGTCTGGAACATTATTGTCAATGCGTAGCCACAGTCTGGAAAATATCGGTAATGCCTACATACAGTCTGGAACGATATCAACAATGACTAACCACAGTCTAGAACATTACTGATAATGCTTAGCCATAGTCTGGAACTTTATCAATAATTCCTAACCACAGTCTGGAATATTATTAATAATGCCTTGCTACACTCTGGAACATTACTAATAATGTTTAGCCACATTCTGGAACACTGTTAATAATGTCTAGCCAAAGTCTGGAAAATTATCAATAATGCCTAGCCACAGTCTGGAATATTACTAATAATGCATAGCCACAGTTAGGAACACTATTGATAATGCCCAGCCACAGTCTACCAGTACACAGGAACGCTAACTACCCTCTGCTTCCAGTACAGAGCACCACTAGCTACCCTCTGTTACCAGTACACAACACCACTAGCTACCCTCTGCTACCAGTATATAGTGCCACTAGCGACCCTCTGCAATCAATACAAAGCACCACTGACTACCCTCTGCTACCAGTACACAGCACCACTAGCGACTCTGTGCTACCAGTACACAGTGCCACTGACGACCTTCTGCTACCAGTACACAGCACCAATAGCTACACTTTGCTACTAGTACACAGCACCACTTGCGACCCTCTGCTACCAGTATGCAGTGCCGCCTGCGACCCTCTGCTACCAGTACACAGCACCACTAACTACCCTCTGTTACGAGTACACAGTGCCACTAGCTACCCTCTGTTACCATTATTCAGCACTACCAGCGATCCTCTGCTGCCAGTACACGGCACTGCTAACTACCCTCTGCTACCAGTATACAGCACCACCAGCTACCCTCCGCTACCAGTACAGAGTACCTCTAGGTATCCTCTGCTACCAGTACATAGCACCACTAGCGACCCTGTGTTACCAGTACACAGCACCACAAGCTACCCTGTGCTACCAGTACACAGTGCGACTATCTACCCTTTGCTACCAGTACACAGAACCACTAGCTACCCTCTGCTACCAGTACACAGCACCACTAGCTACCTTCTGCTACAACTACACAACACCAATAGCTATCCTCTGCTACCAGTACACAGCACCACTAGCTACCCTCTGCTACCAGTACAGAGTACCACTGGCGACTCCTCTGCTACCAGTACACAGGAGCACTAACTACCCTCTGCTACCATACACAGCACCACTAACTACCCTCTGCTACCAGTGCATAGCACCACTAGCGACCCTCTGCTACCAGTACACAGTGCCACTGGCGACCCTCTGCTACCAGTAAACAGCATTAATAGCTACCTCTGCTACTAGATCAAAGCACCACTAGCTACCCTCCGCTACCAGTACACAGTGCCACTAGCTACCATCTGCTACCAATTCACAGCACCACTTACTACCCTCTGCTAACCAGTGCACGGCTCTACCAGGGACCCTCTGCTACTTGTACACACTACCACTAGCTACCCTCTGCTGCCAGTACATAGCACCACTAGCTACCCTCTGCTACCAGTACACAGTACCACAAGCTACCCTTTGCTACCAGTACACAGTGCCACTAGCTACCCTTTGCTGCCAGTACACAACATCACTTAGTACCCTCTGCTTTGCTACCAGTACACAGTGCCACTAGCTACCCTCTGCTGCCAGTACACAACATCACTTAGTACCCTCTGCTACCAGGACACAGTACCACTAGCGACCCTGCCTTAGTCTCACACATTACTAGCAATGCCTAGCCTCAGTCAGGACAATTGTTAATTATGCCTAGCTGCAGAATAAAGCATTATTGATAATGTTTTGCCACAGATTGAAACATCATTAATAATGCCTAGCCAGAGTCTGAAACTTTATTAACAATGCCTAGCCACTGTATGGAGCATTATTGATAATGCCTAACAACAAGTCTGGAACATTATCAATAATGCCTAGCCACAGTATGAAACATTTTTGATAATGCCTAGGCACAGTCTCGAACATTATTGATAATGCCTAGCCTCAGTCAGGAACACTATAAGTAATACCTAGCCAGAGTATAAAACATTATTGATAATCCTTACTCACAGTTTGAAACATTATTGACAATGCCTAGCCAGAGTCTGGAACTTTATTAACAATGCCTAGCCACTGTGTGGAAGATTATTGATAATGTGTAGCCACAGTCTGAAACATTATAAATAATGCCTAGCCAGAGTCTGGAACACAATCAGTAATGGCTAGCCACAGAATGGAACATTATTGATAATGCCTAGCCACAGTCTGGAACTTTATAGATAATGCCCTCCCACAATCTGGAACATTAGCAATAATACCTAGCCACAGTCTGGTATATTATAGATAAAGCTTAACAACAGTCTGGGACATTACAAATAATGTCTAGCCACACTCTGGAACACTATCAATAATGTCTAGCCACAGTCTAGAACATTATCAATAATGCCTAGGCACAGTCTGTAATATTATCAATAATGCCTAGCTACAGTCTGGAACTTTACTAATAATGTTTAACCACAGTCTGGAACATTATTAATAATGCTTAGTTACAGTCTGAAAAACTATTGACTATACCTAGCAAGAGTCTGAAACATTATTGATAATGCCTAGCCACAGTCTGCAACTTTATAGATAATGCCTAGCCAAAGTCTGGAACTTATAGATAATGCCTAGCCATAGTCTGGAACACTTTCAATAATACCTAGCCACAGTCTGGAATACTATAGATAATGCCAAACAACAGTCTAGAACATTACAAATTTGCTTAGCTACAGTTTGGAACACTAACAAAAATATCTAGCCACAATCTGGGATATTATCAATAATGCCTAGCCACAGTCTGTAATATTATCAATAATGCCTGGCAGCAGTCTGAAACTTTACTAATAATGCTTAGTCACAGTCTGGAACATTACTGATAATGCCTAGTTACAGTCTAGAATATTATTGATAATACCTAGACACAGTCTGAAACATTACTAATAATGCCTAGCCACAGTCTTGAACATTATTGATAATTTCTAGCAGCAGTCTGCAGCATTATAAATAATCCTAGCAACAGTCTGGAACATTATTGACAATGTGTAGCCACAGTCTGAAAAATATCAGTAATGTCTACATACAGTCTGGAACAATATCAACAATGACTATCCACAGTCTAGAACATTATTGATAATGCCTAGCCACAGTCTGGAACTTTATTAATAATAACTAACCACAGTCTGGAATATTATTAATAATGCCTTGCTACACTCTGGAACATTACTGATAATGTCTAGCCACATTCTGGAAAACTATTGATAATGTCTAGCCAAAGTCTGGAACATTATCAATAATGACTAGCCATAGTCTGGAATATTTCTGATAATGCATAGCCACAGTCAGAAAAACAATTGACAATGCCCAATCACAGTCTACAACATTATTAATAATGCCTAGCCACAGTTTGGAACATTATCAATAATGCCGAGCCACTGTCTGGAACATTACTAATAATGCCTAACCTCAGTCAGGAACACTATTAATTATACCTAGCCAGAGTATGAAACATAATTGATAATGCTTACCCACAGTTTGAATCATTATTGAAAATGCCACGTCACAGTTTAGAACATTATCAATAATGCCTAGGCACAGTCTGGAACGTTAACAATAATACCTAGCCACAGTCTACAACATTATTGATAATGCCCAGCCAAAGTCTGGAACATTATTGATAACACCTAGCCAGAGTCTGGAATATCATCAATAATGCCTAGCCACACTCTGCAACATCACTAATAATGCCTAGCCAAAGTCTAGAACATTATAGATAATGCCTATCCAAAATTTGGAACATTAGTGATACTGCCTAGCCACAGTCTAGAACTTTATATATAATGCCTTACCAAATTCTGGAACATTGTCAATATTTCCAAGCAACATTCTGCATCATTACTAATTTTGCCCAACCTCAGTCTGAAACACAATCAATTATGCGTAGCCACAGTATGAAACGTTATCAATAATGCTTAGTCACAGGTTAGATCATTATTAATAATGCTTAGCCAGAGCGTGGAACTTTATTAACAATGCCTAGCCACTGTCTGAAACATTGCTGATAATGTATAGCCACAATCTGGAACATTATCAATAATATCTACCCACAGACTAGAAATTATTGATAATGGCTAGCCACAGTCTGGAATATTATTGATAATGCCTAGCCAGAGTCTGGAACATTATCAGTAATACCTAGCCACAGTCTGAAACATTATTGATAATGCCTAGTCACAGTCTGGAACTTTATAGATAATACCAAGCTACAGCTTGTAACATTTTCGGTAATACTTAGCCACAGTCTGGAATATTATAGATAATGCCAAACAACACTCTGGAACATTACAAATAATGCCTAGCCACAGTCTGGAACACTGTCAAAAATATCTAGGTACAGTCTTGGACATTATCAATAATGCCTAGCCACAGTCTGTAATATTATCAATAATGCATGGCAACAGTCTGGAACTTTACTAATAATGTTTAGCCACAATCTGGAACATTACTGATAATGCCTAGTTATAGTCTAAAACATTAGTGATAATACTTAGCCACAGTCTGAAAAGTTACTAATAATGCCTAGCCACAGTCTGGAACATTATGGATAATTTCTAGCAGCAGTCTGGAACATTATTAATAATGCATAGCCACAGTCTGGAACATTATCAGTAATGCCTACCCACAGTCTGGAGCAGCATTAACAAAGACTACCCACAGTCTAGAACAATATTGATAATGCCTAGCCACAGTCTGGAACTTTATCAACAATTTCTAGGCACAGTCTGGAATATTGCTGATAATGCCAAGCCACACTCTGGAACCTTACTAATAATGTCTAGCCACACTTTGGAACACAATTGATAATGTTTAGCCACAGTTAGAAAATCATCGATAATGCCTAGCCACAGTCTTGAACATTATCAATAATGCCTAAACACTGTCTGGAACATTATCAACAATGCCTAGGAACAGCCTGGAACATTATCAATAATGCCTAGGCACAGTCTGGAATATGATTAATAATGCTTAGACACAGTCTGGAATATTACTAATAATACTATGCCAAAGTCTGGAACATTATCAATAATGCCTAACCACAGTTTGGAATATCGTTGATAATGCCTAGCCATAGCCTCAAACATTACTAGCAATGCTTAGCCTCAGTCAGGAAAACTATCAATTATGCCTAGCTACAGAATAAAGCATTATTGGTAATATTTAGCCACAGCTTGAAACATCATTAATAATGCCTAGCCAGAGTCTGAAACTTTATTAATAATGCCTTGCCACTGTATGGAACATTACTGATAATCCCTAACAACAGGTCTGGAACATTATCAATAATGCCTAGCCACAGTATGAAACATTACTGATAATGCCTAGCCACAGTCTCGAACATTATTAATAACGCCTAGCCTCAGTCGGGAATACTATCAATTATACCAAGCCAGAGTGTAAAACATTACTGATAATGCTTACTCACATTTTGATACATTATTGATAATGCCTAGCCAGAGTCTGGAACTTTATTAACAATGCCTAGCCACTGTGTGGAACATTATTGATAATGTGCAGCCACAGTCTGAAACATTATCAATAATGCCTAGCCAGAGTCTGGAACATTATCAGTAATGGCTCGCCACAGTCTGGAACATTATTGATAATGCCTAGCCACAGTCTGGAATTTTATAGATAATGCCTACCCACAATCTGGAACATTAGCAATAATACCTAGCCACAGTCTGGTATAATATAGATAATGCCTAGCAACAGTTTGGAACATTGCAAATAATGTCTAGCCACAGTCTGGAACACTATCAATAATGTCTAGCCAGAGTCTGGGACATTATCAATAATGCCTAGCCACAGGCTTTAATATTATCAATAATGCCTAGCCACAGTCTGGAACTTTACTAATAATGCTTAACCACAGTCTGGAACATTATTGATAATGCCTAGTTACAGTCTAAAAAATTATTAACTATACCTAGCCAGAGTCTGAAACATTATTGACAATGCCTAGCCACAGTCTGGAACATTTTCAATAACACCTAGCTACAGTCTGGAATATTATAGATAATGGCAAACAACAGTCTGGAACATTACAAATATTGTTTAGCCATAGTCTGGAACACTAACAAATATATCTAACCACAATCTGGGATATTATCAGTAATGTATAGCCACAGTCTGTTTAATTATCAATAATGCCTGGCAGCATTCAGGAACTTTACTAATAATGCTTAGCCACAGTCTGGAACATTACTGATAATGCCTAGTTACAGTCTAGAATATTATTGATAATACCTAGACACAGTGTGAAACATTACTAATAATGCCTAGCCACAATCTGGAACATTAGTGATAATTTATAGCAGCAGTCTGCAACATTATAAATAATCATAGCAACAGGCTGGAAAATTATTGACAATGCATAACCACAGACTGTGGCTAGCCATTACTGATAATGTTTCAGACTCTGGATAGGCATTATTGATAATGTTTCAGACTGCGGCTACGCATTATCAATAATGTTCCATACAGTGGCTAGGCATTGTTAATAAAGCTTCAGACTCTGGCTAGGCATTATTAATGACGTTTAGAACTGTGGCTAAACATTACCAATAATGCTTTATTCTGTAGCTAGGCATAATTGATAGCTTTCCTGACTGAGGCTAGGCACTGCTAGTAATGTTTGAGACTATGGCTAGGCATTATTAATGATATTCCAAACTCTGGTTAGGCATTATTGATAATGTTCCAGACTTTGGCTTGGTATTATTAGTAATATCCCAGACTGTGTTTAGGCATTACTAATCATATTCCAGACTGTAGCTAGGCATTATTGATAATGTTCCAGGCTGTTCCTAGGCATTGTTGATAATGTTCCAGACAGTGACTAGGCGTTATTGATAATGTTCAAGACTGTGGCTAGGCATAATCGATGATTTTCTAACTGTGGCTAGACATTATTAATGGTGTTCCAAAGTGTGGCTAGACATTATTAGTAATGCTCCAGAGTGTGGCTAGGCATTATCAATAATATTCCAGACCGTGCCTAGGAATTGTTGATAAAGTTCCAGACAGTTTCTAGACATTATCAATATTGTTCTGGACTGTGGCTAGTCTTTGCTAATATTGTTCCAGACTATGGGTAGGCATTACTGATAATGTTCCAGACTGTGGCTACGCATTATCAGTAATGTTCCAGACTGTTGCTAGGATCAATCATATTGTTGCAGACTGCTGCTAGAAATTATCCATAATGTTCCTGACTGTGGCTAGGCATTAGTAGTAATGTATCAGATTGTGGCTAGGTATTAGTAATAATGTTCTAGACTATAACTAGGCATTATCAGTAATGTTCCAGATTGTGGCTATGCATTATTAGTAAAGTTCCAGACTGTTGCCATGCATTATTGATAATATTACAGACTGTGGCTAGTCTTTGCTAATATTGTTCCAGACTATGGGTAGGCAATACTGATAATGTTCCAGACTGTGGCTACGCATTATCAATAATGTTCCAGACTGTTGCTAGGATCAATCAAAATGTTGCACACTGCTGCTAGAAATTATCCATAATGTTCCTGACTGTGGCTAGGCATTAGTAGTAATGTATCAGACTGTGGGTAGGTATTATTAATAATGTTCTAGACTATAACTAGGCATTATCAGTAATGTTCCAGATTGTGGCTATGCATTATTAGTAAAGTTGCAGACTGTTGCCATGCATTATTGATAATATTACAGACTGTGGCTGGGCATCATTGATAATGTCCCAGATTGTGGCTAGATATTGTTGATTGTGTTCCAGACTGTGGCTAGGCATTATTTGTAATGTTCCAGAGTGTTGTTTGGCATTATATATAATATTCCAGACTGTGGCTAGGTATTACTGAAAATGTTACAGACAGTAGCTTGGCATTATCTATAAAGTTCCATACTGTGGCTAGGCGTTATCAATAATGTTCCAGACTGTGGTTAGGCATTAATGATAATGTTCCAGACTCAGTCTGTTGCTAGGCATTATCAATTATATTCCAGACTGTGGCTAGGCATTATCAATAATGTTCTAGACTGTGGGTAGGTATCATTGATAATGTTCCAGATTGTGGCTATACATTATCAATAATGCTTCAGACAGGGAGTAGGCATTGTTAATAATGTTACGCACTCTGGCTAGGCATAATCAGTAATGTTCTAACTTGTGAGTAAGCATTATTGATAATGTTTTATACTTTAGTTATGCATAATTGATAGTGTTCCTGACTGAGGCTGGGCAAAATTAGTAATGATCCTGAATGTTGCTTGGCTTTATTGATAATGTTCCAGAATTTGGCAAGGCATTATATATAAAGTTCTAGACAGTGGCTATGCATTATCAGTAATGTTCCAAATTCCGGATAGGCATTATCTATAATGTTCCAGACTGTGGCTAGACATTATTAGTGATGTTGCAGAGTGTGGCTAGGCATTATTGATAATGTTCCAGACTGTGGCAAGGCATTTTCAATAATGTTCCAGACTCTGGCTGGGCATTATCAATAATGTTGGAGATTGTGGCTAGGTATTATTGTTAACGTTTCAGACAATGGCTTGGCATTATTGATAATGTTCCGAACTACGGCTAGGCATTTTCAATAATTAAGCAAACATTGGCTAGGCATTGTCAATAATGTTGCAGACTCTGGTTAGGCATTATCAATAAATTTTCAAACTGTGGCTAGGCATTATTGATTATGTTGTAGACCGTGATTGGGTATTGTCAGTAGTGTTCCTGACTGTGTCTATGCACTATTAGTAATATTCCAGACTGTGGCTAGGCATTTTTGATAATGTTCCAGACTTTGGCTAGACATTATTAATAGTGTTCCAGAACGTGGCTAGACATTATTAGTAATGTTCCAGAGTGTGGCAAGGCATTATTAATAATATTCCAGACTGTAGTTAGGAATTATTGATAAATTTCCAGAGTCTGGCTTGGAATTATCAATAATGTTCTAGACTGTGGCTAGTCATTGTTGATATTGTTCCAGACTGTATGTAGGCATTATTGATATTTTCCAGACTGTGATTATGCTTTGTCAATAATTTTCCAGACTGTTGCTATGAGTATGTATAATGTTGCAGACTGCTGCTATAAATTATCAATAATGTTCCAGATTGTGGGTAGGCATTATTAGTAATGTTTCACAATGTGGCTAGGTATTATCAATAATATTCTAGACTGTAACTAAGCATTATCAATAACGTTCCAGACTGTGGCTAAGCATTATTAGTAAAGTTCCAGAATGCTGTCAGGCATTATTGTTAATATTACAGACTGTGGCTAGGCATCATTGATAATATCCCAGATTGTGGTTAGATATTTTTGTTAGTGTTCCAGACTGTGGCTAAGCAATATTTGTAATGTTCCAGACTGCTGTTTGTCATTATCTATAATATTCCAGACTGTGGCTAGGTATTATTGAAAATGTTCTAGACTGTGGCTACACATTATCATTAATGATCCAGACAGTGGGTAGGCATTGTTAATAAAGTTCTAGACTCTTTCTAGGCATTATCAATAATGCTTCAAACTTTGCATAAGCATTATCAATAATGTTTTATACTCTGGCTAAGTATGATTAATAATGTTTCTGACTGAGGCTAGGCATTATTAGTAATGTTCCAGACTGTGGCTAGGCATTATTAATAATGTTCGAGACTGTGGCTAGGCATTATCAATAGTGTTCCAGACTTTGGTTCGGCATTATTGATAATGTTTCAGACTGTTGTTAGGCATTATCAATAATGTTCCATACAGTGGCTAGGCATTGTTAGTAAAGTTCCAGACTCTTGCTAGGCATTATTAATAATATTTCAAACTGTGGCTAAACATTACCAATAATGCTTTAATCTGTAGCTAGGCATAATCAAAAGTGGTCCTGACTGAGGGTAGGCATTGTTAGTAATGTTTGAGACTATGGCTAAGCATTATCAACGATATTCCAAACTGTGGTTAGGCATTACTGATAATGCTCCGGACTTTGGATAGGTATTATTAGTAATATTCCAGACTGTGTCTAGGCATCATTGATAATATTCCAGAATGTGGGTAGGCATTATTGATAATGTTCCAGGCTGTTCCTTGGCGTTGTTGATAATGTTCCAGACAGTGACTAGGCATTATTTGATAATGTTTGAGACTGTGGCTAGGCATTATTGATGATTTTCTGACCGTGGCTAGACATTGTTAATAGTGTTTCAGAAGATGGCTAGACATTATTAGTAATGTTCCAGAGTGTGGCTAGGCATTATTAATAATATTCCAGACTGTGGCTAGGAATTGATAAATTTCCATACTGTGGCTAGGCATTATCACTGTTGTTCTAGACTCTGGGTAGTCTTTGTTAATATTGTTCCAGACTGTGGGTAGGCATTACTGACAATGTTCCAGACTGTGGCTATGCATTATCAATAATGATCCAGACTGTTGCTAGGATTATTCATAATGTTGCAGACTGCTGCTAGAAATTATCCATAATGTTCCAGACTGTGGCTAGGCATTATTAGTAACTTTTCAGACTGTGGCTAAGTATTATCACTAATGTTTTAGACTATAACTAGGCATTATCAGTAATGTTCCAGATTGTGGCTATGCATTATTAGTAAAGTTCCAAACTGTTGCTATGCATTATTGATAATATTACAGACTGTGGTTAGGTATTATTGATAATGTCCTAGATTGTAGCTAGATATCATTGATAGTGTTCCAGACTGTTTCTAGGCATTACTTGTAATGTTCCAGAGTGTTGTTTGGCATTATTTATAATATTCCAGACAGTGGCTAGGTATTACTGAAAATGTTACAGACTGTAGCTTGGCATAATCTATAAAGTTCCAGACTGTGACTAGGCATCATCAATAATGTTTCAGAATGTGGCTAGGTATTACTGATAATGTTCCAGACTCTGGCTAGGCATTATCAATAATATTCCAGACTGTGGCCAGGCATTAATAATAATGTTCTAGTCTGTGGGTAGGTATTATTGATAATGTTCCAGATTGTGGCTATACATTATCAATAATGTTTCAGACAGTGGCTAAGCAATGTTAATGAAGTTCCACGTCTGGCCAGGCATTATTGATAATGATCTAACCTGTGACTAAGCATTATTGATAAGGTTTTATATTGTGGCTACGCATAATTGATTGTGTTCCTGACTGAGGTAGGGCAAAATTAGTAATGATCCAGAATGTTGCTTGGCATTATTGATAATGTTCCAGAATTTGGTAAGGCATTATATATAAAGTTCTAGACTGTGACTAGGCATTATCAGTAATGTTCCAAATCTTGGATAGGCATTATCTATAATGTTCCAGACTGTGGCTAGGCATTATTAGTGATGTTGCAGAGTGTGGCTAGGCATTATTGATAATGTTCCAGACTGTGGCTAGGTATTATCAATAATTTTCCAGACTTTGGCTGGACATTATCAGCAATGTTGTAGACTGTGTCTAGGTATTATTGTTAACGTTCCAGACAGTGACTCGGCATTATTGATAATGTTTTAAACTATGGCATGGCATTTTCAATAATGATCCAAACAGTGGCTAGGCATTGTTAATAATGTTGTAGACTCAGGATAGGCATTATTAATAAATTTTCAAACTGTGGCTAGGCATTATTAATAATGTTGTAGACTGTGATTGGGCATTGTCAATAGTGTTCTTGACTGTGGCTATGCATTATTAGTAATATTCCAGACTGTGCCTAGTCATTATTGATAATGTTCCAGACTGTGGCTAGACATTATTAATAGTGTTCCAGAATTTGGCTAGACATTATCAGTAATTTTCCAGAGTGTGTCAAGGCATTATTAATAATATTCCAGACTGTGGTTAGGAATTATTGATAAAGTTCCAGACTGTGGATAGGCATTGTCAATAATGTTCTAGACTGTGGCTAGTCATTGTTGATATCGTTCCAGACTGTATGTAGGTATTACTGATATTTTCCAGACTCTGGCTATGCATTGTCAATAATGTTCCAGACTGTTGCTAGGATTATTTATAATGTTGCAGACTGATACTAGAAACTATCAATAATGTTCCAGACTGTGGCTAGGCATTATTAGTAATGTTTCAGACTGTGTCTAGGTATTATCAGTAATATTCTAGACTGTAACTAGGCATTATCAATAATGTTACAGACTGTGGCTAAGCATTATTAGTAAAGTTTTAGACTGCTGCCAGGCATTATTGATAATAATACAGACTGTGGCTAGGCATTATTGTTAATATCCCAGATTGTGGCTAGATATTTTTGTTAGTGTTCCAGACTGTAGCTAAGCAATATTTGTAATGTTCTAGACTGTTGTTTGGCATTATCTTTAATATTCCAGACTGTTGCTAGGTATTATTAAAGGTGTTCCAGACTATGGCTAGGCATTATCTATAAAGTTCCAGACTGTGGCTAGGCATTATCTATAAAGTTGCAGACTGTGGCTAGGCATTATCAATAATGCTTCAGACTCTTGCTAGGTATAGTCAATAGTTTTTCAGACTGTAACTAAGCATTATCAGTAATGTTCCAGGCTGTGGTTAAGTATTATTAGTAAAGTTCCAGACTGTAGCTTGGCATTATTGATAATATTACAGACTGTGGCTAGGCATTATTGATAATGTTCCAAACTGTGGCTAGACATTATTGATAGTGTTCCAGAGTGTGGCTAGACATTATTTATAATGTTCTAGTCTGTTGTTAAGCATTATCTATAATATACCAGATTGTGGCTAGGTCTTATTGCTAATGTTTCAGATTGTGGGAAGGCATTATCTATAAAGTTCCAGACTGTGGCTAGGCATTATCAATAATGTTGCATTCTGATGCTAGCCAATACCGTTAATCTTCCAGACTCTGGCTAGGCATTATCTA
>JAYMFT010168116.1:0-10698 GCA_038088735.1 Panulirus argus | reverse complement strand
TAGGCATTATCAATAATGTTGCATTCTGATGCTAGCCAATACCGTTAATCTTCCAGACTCTGGCTAGGCATTATCTATAATGTTCCAGACTGTGGCTACACATTGTCAATAATCTTCCACACAGTGGCTAGGCATTGTTATTAAAGTTCCAGACTCTGGCTAGGCATTGTCAATGATGTTTCAAACTGTGAGTAAGTATTATCAATAATGTTTTATACTCTGGCTAGGTATAATTAATAGTGTTCCTGAATGAGGCTAGGCATTATCACTAATGATCGAGACTGTGCCTAAGCATTATCAATAATGTTTCAGACCGTGGCTAGGCATTATTGATAATGTTCCAGACTTCTTGTTAGGCATTATCAATAATGTTCCATACATTGGCTAGGCATTGTTAATAAAGTTTCAGACTCTGGCTAGGCATCATTAATGATGTTTCAAACTGTGGCAAAACATTATCAATAATGCTTTATTTTGTAGCTAGGCATAATTAATAGTTGTCCTGACTGAGGCTAGGCATTGCTAGTAATATTTGAGACTATGGCTAGGCATTATCAACGATATTCCAAACTGTGGTAAGGAATTATTGATAATGTTCCATACTTTTGCTAGGTATTGTTAGTAATATCCCAGGCTGTGTCTAGGTATTATTAATAATATTCCAGACTGTGGCTAGGCATTATTGATAATGTTCCAGGCTGTTCCTAGGCATTGTTGATAATGTTCCAGAACGTGTCTAGGCATTATTGATAATGTTCAAGACTGTGGCTAGGCATTATTGATGATTTTCTAACTGCTGCTTGACATTATCAATAGTGTTCCAGAGTGTGGTAGACATTATCAGTAATGTTCCAGAGTGTGGTTAGGCATTATCAATAATATTCCAGACTGTGCCTAAGAATTGTTGATAAAGTTCCAGACTGTGGCTAGGCATCAATATTGTTCTAGACTGTATCTAGTCTTTATTAATATTGTTCCAGACTCTGGGTAGGCATTACTGATAATGTTCCAGACTATGGCTACGCATTATCAATAATGTTACAAACTGTTGCTAGGATTATTCATAATGTTGCAGACTGCTGCTAGAAATTATCCATAATGTTCCTGACTGTGGCTAGGCATTATTAGTAATGAATCAGACTGTGGCTAGGTATTATCACTAATGTTCTAGACTATAACTAGGCATTATCAGTAATGTTCCAGATTGTGGCTATGGATTATTAGTAAAGTTCCAGACTGTTGCCATGCATTATTGATAATATTACAGACTGTGGCTAGGGATTATTGATAATGTCCCAGATTGTGGCTAGATATTATTGATTGTGTTCCAGACACTGTGGCTAGGCATTATTTGTAATGTTCCAGAGTTTTGTTTGGCATTATTTATAATATTCCAGTCTGTGGCTAAATATTACTGAAAATGTTACAGACTGTAGCTTGGCATTATCTATAAAGTTCCAGACTGTGACTAGGCATTATCAATAATGTTCCATACTCTGGCTAAGCATTACTGATAATGTTCCAGACTCTCCTAGGCATTATAAATAATATTCCAGACTGTGGCTAGGCATTATCGATAATATTCCAGATTGTGGGTAAGTATTATTGATAATGCTCCAGATTGTGGCTATATATTATCAATAACGTTTCAGACAGTGGCTAGGCATTATTGATAATGTTCTAACCTGTGACTAAGCATTATTGATTATGTTTTATACTGTGGCTATGCATAATTACTAGTGTTCCTGTCAGAGGCTGGGTAAATTAGTAATGTTCCAGAATGTTGCTAGGCATTATTGATAATGTTCCAGACTTTGGTAAAGCATTATACATAAAGTTTTAGACTGTGGCTAGGCATTATCAGTAATGTTCCAAATTGTGGATAGGCATTATCTATAATGTTCCAGACTGTGGCTAGGCATTATTAGTGATGTTGCAGACTGTGGCTAGGCATTATTGATAATGTTCCAGACTGTGGCTACGCATTATCAATAATGTTCTAGACTTTTGCTATGATTATTTATAATGTTGCAGACTGTTGCTAGAAATAATGAATAATGTTTCAGACTGTGGCTAAGCATTATTAGTAATGTTTCAGACTGTGGCTAGGTATTATCAATAATATTCTAGACTCTAACTAGGCATTATCAGTAATATTCCAGACTTTGGCTAGGCATTACTGATAATGTTCCAGGTATTGGCTAGATATTATCAATAATGTTTCAGACAGTGGCTAGGCATTGTTGATAAAGTTCCAGACTCTGGCAAGGCATTTTTAATAATGTTTTTATCTGTGACTAAGCATTATTAATAATGTTTTATACTGTGGCTAAGCATAATTAATAGTGTTCTTTACTGAGGCTAGGGATTATTAGTAATTTTCCAGACTGTGGTTAGTCATTATTGATAATGTTCCAGACTTTGGCAAGGCATTATATATAAAGTTCCAGACTGTGGCTAGGCATTATATATAAAGTTCCAGACTGTGGCTAGGCATTATCAGTAAAGATCCAAATTGTGGATAGGGATTATCTATAATGTTCCAGACTTTTGCTAGGAATTATTAGTGATATTGCAGACTGTGGCTAGGCATTATTAATAATGTTCCAGACTGCGGCTGGCATTATCAGTAATGTTAGAGACTGTGGCTAGGTATTATTGTTAACGTTCCAGAGAGTGACTAAGCAATATTGATAATATTCCAGACTGTGGGTAGGCATTTTCAATATTGATCCAGACAATAGCTAGCCGTTGTTAATAATGTTGCAGACTCTGGCTAGCCATTATCAATAAATTTTCAAACTGTGGCTAGGCGTTATTAATGATGTTTTAGATTGTGTCTTGGCATTATCAATGGTGTTCCTGACTGTGGCTATGCATTATTAGTAATATTCCAGACTGTTGCTAGGCAATATTGATAATGTTCCAGACTGTGGCTAGACATTATCAATAGTATTTCAGAATGTGGCTAAACGTTATTAGTAACGTTCTAGAGTGTGGCTAGGCATTATTGCTAATATTCCAGACTGTAGTTAGGAATTATTGATAAAGTTCCAGACTGTGGCTAAGCATTATCAATAATGTTCTAGACTGTGGCTAGTCATTGTTAATATTGTTCCAGACTGTGGGTAAGCATTACTGATGATGTTCCAGACTGTGGCTACACATTATCAATAATGTTCCTAACTGCTGCTATGATTACCTATAATGTTGCAAACTGTTGCTAGAAATTATCAATAATGTTCCAGACTGTGGCTAGGCATTATTAGTAATGTTTCAGATTGTGGCTAAGCATTATCATAAATATTCTAGACTGTAACTAGGCATTATTAATAATGTTCCAGACTGTGGCTAAGCATTATTAGCAAAGTTCCAGACTGCTGCCAGGCATTATTGATACTATCACAGACTGTGGCTAGGTATTATTGATAATGTCCCAGATTGTGGATATATATTATTGTTAGTGTTCTAGGCCGTGGCTAAGCATTATTTGTAATGTTCTAGACTGTTGTTTGGCATTATTTATAATATTCCAGACTCTGGCTAGGCATTATCAATAATATTCCAGACTGTGGCTAGGCATTATCAATAATATTCCAGACTGTGGCTAGGCATTATTAATAATGTTCCAGACTGTGGCTAGACATTATAAATAATATTTCAGAAAGTGACTAGGCATTTTTAATAAAGTTCCAGACTCTAACTAGTCATCATCAATAATGGTTTAACCTGTGACCAGGCATTATTAATAATGTTTTATACTGTGGCTAGGCATAATTGATAGTGTTTCTGACTGAGGCTGGGCATTATTAGTTATGTTCCAGACTGTGGCTAGGCATTATTTATAATGTTCCAGACTTTGGCAAGGCATTATGTATAATGTTCCAGTCTGTGGCTAGGCATTATCAGTAATGTTTCAAATTGTTGATAGGCATTATCTACAATGTTCCAGACTGTGGCTAGGCATTATTAGTGATGTTGCAGACTGTGGCTAGTCATTATAAATAATGTTCCAGCCTCTGACTAGTCATTATCAATAATGTTCCAGACTTTGGATGGCCATTATTGATAATGTTTCAGACTGTGGCTAGGTATTATTGATAACGTTCCAGACAGTGGCTAGGTTTTATAAATAATGTTTCAGACTGTGGTTAAACATTTTCAATAATGATCCAGACAGTGGCTAGGCATTGTTAATAATTTTGTGGACTCTGGCTAGGCATTATCAATAAATTTTCAAATTGTGGCTAGGCATTACTAATAATGTTACAGACTGGGGCTAGGCATTATCAGTAGTGTTCCTGACTATGGCTATGCATTATCAGTAATATTCCAGACTGTGACTAGGCATTATTAATAATGTTCCAGACTGTGGCTTGACATTATTGATAATGTTGCAGAATGTGGCTAAGCACTATTAGTAATGTTGCAGACTGTGGCTAAGCATTATCAATAATGTTCTCGACTGTGGCTAGGCATTATCAATAATGTTCCATATTTTGGCTAGTCATTGTCAGTAACGCTCCAGACTGTAGCTATGCATTATCAACAGTGTTCCAGACTGTGGTTAGGCATTATTAGCAATGCTGCAGACTGTGGATAGGCATTATCAATAATGATGCAGACTGTGGCTAGACAGTATGAATAGTGTTGCAGACTGTGGGTAGGTATTATTAATAATGTTCCTGACTGTGGCTAGGCATTATTAGTGATGTTCCAGACTATGGCTAGGCATTATCAATAATTTTCTGGACTGATGGTAGGCACTGTTGATAATGTTTCAGACACTGGCTAGGTATTATAAATGATATTCTAGACTGTGGCTAGGCATTATTAGTAGTGTTCTAGACTGTGGCTAGGCATTATTGATGATATTCCAGACTGTGGCTAGGTATTATTGATGATTCCCTGACTCTGGCTATACATTATCAATAGTGTTACAGACTGTGGCTAGGCATTATTAGTAATGTTCCAGAGTGTGGCTAGGCATTATTGATAATATTCCAGACCGTGGCTAGGAATTATTGATAAAGTTCCAGACTATGGCTAGGCATTATCAATAATGTTCAAGACTGTGGCTAGGCATTGTTACTAATGTTCCAGACTGTGGGTAGGCATTTCTGATAATGTTCCAGACTGTGGCTATACATTATTAATAATGTTCCAGACTGTTGCTAGGATTATCTATTATGTTGCATACTGCTGCTAGGAATTATCCATAATGTTCCAGACTGTGGCTAGGCATTATTAGTAATGTTCCAGACTTATGCGAGGCATAATTAATAATGTTCCACATTGTGGCTAGGCATTATCAATATTGTTTCAGAATCTGGCAAGGTACTATCAGTAATGTTTTAGACTGTAACTAGGCATTATCAATAATATTCCAGACTGTGGTTAAGCATTATTAGTAAAGCTCCAGACTGTGGCTAGGCATTATTGATAATGTCCCAGACTATGGCTAGACATTATTGATAGCGTTCCAGACTGTGGCTAGGTATTATTCATAATGTTCCAGACTGTTGTTAGGCATTATCTATAATATACCAGACTGTGGCGAGGTATTACTGATAAGGTTCCAGACTGTGTCTAGGCATTATCTATAAAGTTTCAGACTGTGGCTAGGCATTATCAGTAATGTTCCAGACTGTGGCTAGCCATTACTGGTAATGTTCCAGACTCTGGCTAGGTATTATTGATAATGTTCTAGACTATGGCTACACATTATCAATAATGTTTCAGACTGTAGCTAAGCATTGTTAATAAAGTTCCAGACTCTGGCTAGGCATTATCAATAATGTTTCAATTTGTGAGTAAGCATTATCAATAATGTTTCATACTGTGGCTAGGCATAATTAATAGTGTTCCTGACTGAAGCTAGGCATTATTAGTAATGTTCCAGACTGTGGCTAGGATTTATCAATAATGTTCCAGACTGTGGCTAGGCATTATCAATAATGTTCCAGACCGTGGCTAGGCATTATTGATAATGTTTCAGACTGTTGCTAGGCATTATCAGTACTGTTCCTGACAGTGGCTAGGCATTGTTAATAAAGTTCCCGACTCTGGCTAGGCATTATTAATAATGTTTCATGCTGTGGCTAAACATTATTGATAATGCTTTAGACTGTAGCTAGGCGTAATCTATAGTGGTCCTGACTGAGGCAAGACATTGTTATTAATGTTCGAGACTATGGCTAGGCATTATCAACGATATTCCAAACTGTGGTTAGGCATTATCGATAATGTTGCAGACTGTGGCTAGACATTATCAAGAGTGTTACAGACTGTGGCTAGGCATTATTAGTAATGTTCCAGACTGTGGCTAGGTATTATTGATAATATTCCAGACCGTGGCTAGGCATTATTGATAATGCTCCAGGCTGTTCCTAAGCATTTATGATAATGCTCCAGACAGTGACTAGGCATTATTAATAATATTCCAGACTGACTACGGCATTATTGATGATATTCCAGACTGTGGCTATGCATTACTGATAATGTTCCAGGCTGTTCCTAGGCTTGTTTGATAAAGTTCCAGAGTGTGGCTAGACATCATCTATAACATTCCAAACTGTGGCTAGGCATTATTAATAAAATTCCAGACTGTCGCTAAGCATTATTAATATTGTTCCAAAATGTGGCTAGTCATTTTCAATAATGTTCCAGACTGTGGCTAGGCTTTATTGATAATGTTCCAGAATGTAGTTTGGTATTGTTAATAAAGATCAAGCAGTAGCTGGGCATTATGAATAATGTTCCAAACTGTGGTTGGGCATAGTTAATAATATTCCAGAATCAGGTTAGGCATTATTAGCAACGTTCCAGACTGTGGCTAGGCATTATTTAAATTTTTTTAGACGGTGGCTGGGCATTATAAATATTTTTCCAGACTGTGGCTATTCATTTTCTGTAGCGTTGTAGACTGTGGTTAGGTTAGGTTGATAATGTTCCAGATTGTGGCTTGGCATTATTAATCACCTCTGAGTCGAACTTGAATCTCTCAGTATATATATATTTAGCTATCTTGGTCCAGGCAACCATAACTTAACCTAAGACACTAATAATCCAAGCCTAAGTCTTTGGTCAATATTTTTTTCTATAACGACTCTTTATTGGTCGTTTAAGATGAGATCTAGGTATTAAGGACGATTAATTTTTTTCTCTCCCCCAGGGTTTATGTTGCAGTTAGTGGAACAGATGTGTTTTAGGAGTACAGATGATGGTATTGTTTTCCCATGGGAGTATACTGTAACTGCTGGAACCGAGGAAACTGAGAAATCTGAGGTTTTGATGTTATTTACATTTGCCTCCACTTTGCAATCCTTTTGCCACCAGCTCGATCCCACTTAGAACACCACTTCGTCAACACTTCCAACTCTCTCTTCCATCCACCACCTAATCACCCACTTCAGTCACCCACCCTCTCTCTCTTCACTCCATTTTTCTCCCCAGCTCTCATTTTTTTTTCTTTACCCCAATTCCGTCACTAACGCTCTCTAACCTCCTACTTTATCACCCTTCCTGCCCTCTGGGGCCCTCATAACCCACTGTAATGAAGCCAAAGAAGACGTAGGGGACCCTGGCTTCTTCTAGGGTCCTCAGATCCTACTGAAATGAAGCCAAAAGAGTCATGGGGACCCTTCTTGCCTCTTGGGCCCTCACAACCCTCTGTAATCAAGCCAACAGTTTCGTGGGGAACCCTCCTTGCCTCTGGGGCCCACGTAACCCACTGTAATGAAGCCAACAGATAAGCAAGAGACCCTGCCTGCTTCTGGGAACCTCATAGCCCACTGTAATCAAGCCAACGGAGTCTTGCCTCTGGGGCAGCCATAACCCACTGTAATCAAGCCAGGAGAGTCGTGGGGTACCCTTCCTTCCTCAGGGGCTCTTATAACCCATTGTAATCAAGCCAACAATGTCTTGGGGACATCCCTTTGCGTCTGGGGCCCTCAAAGCCCACTGTAATAAAGCCAATAGAGTCACAGGGGACCCTGCCTGCCTCTAGGGCTCTCATAACCCACTGTAATCAAGCCAGGAGAGTCGTAAGGTACCCTTCCATCCTCAAGGGATCTTATAACCCACTGAAATCAAACCAACGGAGTCTTGGGGGACCTCCCTTGCGTCTGGGGTCCTCAAAACCCACTGTAATCAAGCCAACAGAGTTGTTGGGTACTCTTCATGCCTATGGGGCCCATATAACCCACTGCAATCAAGCCAACTGGGTCATGGGGGATTTTCATGCCTATGGGGTCCTCATAGCCCACTGTAATCAAGCAAATAGAGGCATAGGGGACCTTGCCAGCCTTTGGTTGCCTCAACCCACTGTAATCAAGCCAGCAGAGTTGTGGAGGACCCTTCCTGCCTCTGGGGGCACTCGTAACCTAATGTAATCAAACCAAGAGAGTCTTAGAGTCCCTTACTTTCTCACTGGCCCTCATAACCCACTGTAATCAATCCAACGAAATTTTGGGGAACCCTGTCTGCCTCCGGGGCCATCATAATCCACTGCTATCAAGGGAAATGAGTCTTGGGTGACCTCTGCATTCCTCCGGGGCCCTCATAGCCCACTGTAATCAAGCAAACAGAGGCGTAGGGGACCCTGCTAGCCTTTGGTACATCAAAACCCTCTGTGATCAAGCCAGCAGAGACCTGGGGGACCCCCTGTCCGCATCAAAGGCCTTTGTAACCAGCTATAATCATGCCATTAGAGTTGTGGGAGACCCGTTCTGCCTTTGGGGCCGCTCATAACCAACTGAAATCATGGCAATAGAGTACTGGGGGACCCTGCTTGCCTCCGGTGCCCCCATAGACCACTGCAATCAAGCCAATGGAGTCTTGGAGGACACTTTATGCTTCTGGGACCGTCATAACCCACTGTAATCGAGCCAACAGAGTCGTGGGGATCTCTTCCTTTCTCAGGGGCCATCATAAACCTCTGCAATCAAGCCACCAGAGTCTTGTGTTACCCTGCCTGCTTCTGGGGCCCTCATAACTCACTATAATCAAGCCAACAGAGTCGCTGGGTACTCTTCATGCCTCTGGGGCCCTTATAACTCACTGTCATCAAGCCAACCGGGTCATGGGAACCCTCCTTGCTTCTGGGGTCCCCATAATCCACTGAAATCAAGCCAAAAGGATCACGGGGACCCTTCATGCCTCGGGGGCCCTCACAACCCACTGTAATCAAGCAAATAGAGTCGTAAGGGACCCTGACATCCTTTGGTGACCTAAAAACCCACTGTAATGAAGCTAGGAGAGTCCTGGGAGACCCTGCCTGCCTCTTGTGCCCTCCAAACTCACTGTCATCAAGCCAAGAGAGTCGTGGGGGATCCTTTCTGCCTCTGGGACACTCACAGCTCACTGTAATCAAGACAATCATTGTCTTGGGAGACCCTGTCTTCCTTTGGGGCCCTCAAAACCCACTGTTATTATGGAAACAGACTCGCGGTGAACCCTTCTTGCCCCTAGAGGTCTCATATCCCACTGTAGTCAAGCCGACAGAATCGTGGGGAGGGTCCCTTCCTTCTTCAGGGACCCTTACAACTCGCTGTAACCAACCAAGATAGTCTTGTGTTACCCTGCTGCCTCTGGGATTCTCATAACCCACTGTAATCGAGCCAACAGAGTCTTGGGGTCCCTTCCTTTCTCACTGGCCCTCGTAACCCACTGTATTGAAGCCAAGTGAGTCGTAGGGGACATTTTCTGCCTCTGGGGTCCTCCTAACCCACTGTAATCAAGCAATGGAGTTTTGGGGGACCCTTATTGCTTCTGGTGCCCTCATATCCTGCTATAATGAAGTCAGAAGAGTCATGGGGGACCCTGCCTGCCACTAGGGCCCTTATAACTCACTGAATCAGGCCAGGTGGTTCGTGGGGAACCCTTTCTTCGTGTGTGTGGGGGGGGGGGGCTCTCATAACCCAATGTTGTCTAGCCAGCAGAGGCATGAGGGACCCCTCCTTGCCCCTGGGGCCCTAATGACCCACTATGGTCCACTGTGATCAAGGGAAGAGACTCCTGGGGCGTCTGGTGAATCCAGTTCTTTCACCATCAGAAAGGCGTCAACTCACATTCCTCTGTTTCTTAAACGATCTGCTCAGAGGTGTGTATTGCGAGCAATCTTGAGCCAAAATTCAAAATTTCCTTCGAAATTCAGAGCCAGAATACCCCCAGCTGTCTAAGGCTTGTATCAGTCTTCATTATGGGGTCGCTTCTGCTAATGTTCCTCTTAAGAGAAAATTTAGTGACTTTTTGCAGCAGACCCACCAAGAAAAGAGACCAAAATATTTGTGCTTATACTGTGACAGAATATTTCTTTTCCTAAAGAGTCTTTTCATTTGATTTCCTTATATATTCCTTGCGTTTTTGTTCTTCCTTATGATTTTACACAAGAGCCAATGACTTTAATTTGGTGGAATGATGATCATTGATTATTACCTCCTGACATCATTACTTTGTTAGAGAGAACTGCCTTAATAAGGAACAATGAATAAACTCACGAATCTGTTTCGCTATCATCAATTTTATTATCTTGTGTCTCGGTCCAAAGACTGAGAAGGAAGAGGGACAGTGTTGAGTTATACATATTGTGGAATGTTTCAAATCATTGCATTTAATGACCTGCCGTAACTAAAATGTTTTAAGCTAATATACATGCCATACAAGCTGTGGTTATCCTTTAACATACAGCATCTGTTG
>JAYMFT010168105.1:0-12287 GCA_038088735.1 Panulirus argus | reverse complement strand
TAGCTGTCATGTGTAATGCACTGAAACCACAGCTCCTTTTCCACATCCAGGCCCCACAGACCTTTCTGTGGTTTACCCCAGGCGCTTCACATGCCTTGGTTCAGTCCATTGACAGCACGTCGACCCAGGTATATTTATTTATTTATTTATATATATCAAAAGCAGGGATCTGGAAATCCTCCTCTCTTGTATTACTTTCATAATCAGGGAAAATAGGAAAGAGTCAAATGAGAATTTTTTTTTTCCCTCTGAGGCTCAGTCATCCGTTATGGATGCTACCTTGCTCTCATGGGAAATAGCAAATAAGTATGAAAGAAAACATATCTGTTAAACCTTACCTACCTGCCCCAAGAGCTCTTTTCTTCTATGAGGCTCCTGCAGTGCTTATGAAGCCTGCCTTTGTACATGACCACATTTCAAAAAGTGTTGTGATGCCATGTGTATGTCTATGCAAGACATGTATAAAGCAAATGAGCTGTAAGTGTTCAGTGCTTCCATTGTGATAATTGCATTGTGAGCAGGAGGGATCCTGGGATAGTTGAATCAGTGTGTGTAGTGCATACTAGGTACCAATCTACCAACAAACAATGCAAAGAAAGGTGAACAGCAATGTCTGCTATGAGTTGACTAACCTGTCCAGGACTTGACAATTAAATCAAGGAGACAAATATATAGCTATGTTGAAAATATGTCTCACTCACCTTGTAACCAATTGGTCAGTGTCAGCACAAAAATCCAGTAATGCTAACAGTACCTATGACCAAAAATCTGAGTGTAAATAGCAATGTTTACTATATGCAAATCATGACTGAATTATGTCTAAATCACCTAATTTTATTTCAGCATATCTAAACACCCAAAGGGGGCTCAAGAAAAAGAATCATTACAAACTATATCACTGTATATTCATCCTCTCTTCCTATTTGAACTAAAATGGTACTTTGTTTATCCCGTTTTTTTATGCCTAATAAGCTCTTCAAAATTCAGACTCCTGCCTATAGATTAAATATACCTATTCAATAATAGTAACAACTATACGTTCATTCTTACTGAAAGAAAGCACAACATTCCACTTTGTTATTTGCTTCTACCTTTCTGGCTAGAAGAGTAATAAAAACACTGACCAGTCTCATTTGGTTTTAGAGGTACTTCTGCAAGGAAAGCTGAAGGGAAAGATGAACTTTTTTTATATTTCTTCTCGTTACCTACTGATACAGATTTCCACTTGACATATCTTCATTGCAGGTCCACATGTTAGTCCTCACTAACTAATAAATTCCTTAACCAACAAACTTTTTTTTCTGCTTTTTAACTCTATCTACCTACCTATCCGCCATTACAGTAATACAATAAAATATTTCAGTTTACTATACCTTAACCTTTTGGGCACGGCAAGTGGCCACACCTTCCATGACATTTATAATAATTAAGTGCAACAAGCAGGTACATTCTGTGGAGTTTCGTAAAGACAGAAAGGACTCCTGGAGCAAAAAGTAAGTATATATACTGTATTCAGTACTTCATGCCTCAGGAGTCTATCTTCATGATGCTCCTGCAGCACTCAGGAGGCTGGTCACATCAATCATTCAGGACCACAGGTTATAAAGTGTTGTGATGTGTGTGTCTATGTGCAGACAGTATAGGCCAACTGAATATTAACTGCTTGGTGTCTTCTTTATGGTAGCCATATTGTGGGAATGAAGGGTCTTGAGATATGCTGAAATGGTGTTTGTAGTGTTAGGTGATAAGCAGAGAATAAGCAGGACAGTGTGACTTGTGTGTGTCTGGGCAGTGTGGTTTCAGATGGGTGTATGCCTGGTGGGTTGGAGTTGAACACTGAGTTAAGAGGTTGGCTGTTTAGTGCTTGATGGGTTATTTCAGCATGAATTATTTGTTAGGGTTACAACTGTTGAGGGGAGATTTGTGAGTAAAGGTAACTGAAGTGTGAGGCAGGCGTCGGTAGTTAGTTATGAAGTGGTTAGGGTAAACGGTGTCTAGTGTTGCTACACAGATTTAAGTGCTAAGCATGTTGAGGTGGGTCTGTATTGGGAGGATCTTTATTTCACTGTGCAGATGTTGAGTGTTTGTAGTTGCCCAGCAGCCAGTGATTGTTCTGAGAGCACTCTTTTGTGTGGTTTGCAGCTGTTGTTACACCAAACACCTACATCTTACACCAAACATCTGCATTACACACAATTATCAAATCCACATGCCAAACAACTGCACCAAAAAAGAAACATTTGCAATATATATAATCACTAGCAACTGCAACAACAACTCCAACACATAATATTACTGGATACACACAAATAAACTGCACCTTTAGTAATATCTACATGATACACAATACTGTTAAACAATAAACAAAAACATACACCATAAGCTAACACACGCACTCTATATAGGCACAATACAAGCTGTAAATAACTTCCAAATATGAACACCACTGCTTTTTATTAAAACCTGCACTAATCACTGACAACTGCAACATATTATGAAACACAGCAAAATAAAAACAATGCCATGAAACTATCACCTGAATCAGAAATCAGTACTAAACACACCATAATCCAATATCTGCTCCATAAAATTATTTGCAGTTCAACTGGTAAATTCTGACTTCAATGATCACACAAATATGCAGCTCATCAAACCCCATAACATCCACATGCCAAATACCTCACTATTTACAACTCTGTGTAATATTCCCATTACACACAAAAGGCTACATGTAACAATATCTCATCAGTACCCTGAATTTTTGGTATTAACTGACCTTAGCCAGATCAAGATAGGGTTCCCAGACAGGAAAGCCACAACCTATCCAATCAATGGATACTTGTCTTAAAAGTGTGTGTGCTGGCAACTTCAGTTCTGATGGAGCTAATACTAAGTATGCCAAAGCTTTGACAGAAAAACATTTTAGCACTGAGATATATAAAGCTTTTCTCTCCGAGCTGGTGTTGGGCAAGCATGAGATACTCTCTAGTTAGAGTATTGGGATAAGTACCTTTAACCCTCTGTCTGTCTGGTGAAGGACTAAGGCTCTCTCCATCCAACATTATCCTTCCAATCACATAGCAGCCTGTTTGCTTGTTCTAAGCCCATCCTTAGCCAATCAAAGACCACCACAGAAATGATGTCATCAACCCACCAGCTCTCAGCACAACAGGACTTTTTAGCATTTGCTTTCACTTTCTTTTTCCACTAAGTCAGCTCCTGTATTACCTGTTGCAGTGTCCAATTTATACTAATAAAACCTTGTTTTTTTCAAAACACTTTTGTAGAGGCCCCTGAGAAACTGCCAGGTCTCCTTGCCCTAAATCTGGCCCCATTCTTGTAGGTAAAAAATTTAGAAAAGAGCTCCAAATATAAGGCTTCAGCCATATACAAAATATGAGATTTTTCAAGAAAGGACTGAAAGACTTCCAGACCAATGGCACTCTACTTTCCATAGTAAGGGTGAATGTAATGAAGGTCATGTCTCACTGTTCACCAAACCTTTCCTTGAAAAAGTGTCAGAGAAACCACATGTCAATTTCAAAAACCACAATTTGAATTAGAGTCCAGTAAAAGGCTGAGTTGATTAAAAGAAACCTAGATATAAACTGTGGAGCACTGCATGGCTAAAGGGGCCCCTAGTACCAAAGCTGTATATCCCACTTAGGACTCCTAGCATTACTAAACCCAAAAATAACTAGCTGAGAACTTTTCTCAGATGGGCTTGAGGGAAAGGAGAAAAATCTGGTTCCACAAAACCAATCCAAGGACAGTGTCTGTAGTTACTGCCCCCACATCTAAAACTGGAGAAACATGTTGGTACTGCCATACTAGTTCTAGTATCAAAGAGATCTCCCTGGAGTGCAACTCTACAAGAAAGGATCCAAGTGAATGCCTCCTTCACTATCAATAGATTTTCCAGATCTATAAATGCCACATACAAATCCTTCTGTTCCTCTTAGTATTTCTCACAAATACTTGAAGCAAATGCCTATTCTAAACAACCTCTACCACTCCCAAAACCACCTTGTTACTCCCCAGTCTGAAGCTCTATGCACGCCTCCACCCTCTCAATCACCATTCTCCCATGCAACTTACCATGTACACTCAACAATCCTACACCTATATAATTAGAACATTCGCTTTTGTCTACTTTGCCATTATACAATGGCACAAAACGGGCATTCTGCCAATCCTCAGGCACTTCATCATGAACTATTATTTACTGAAAATCCCAACTAATCTGTGTAAAAAGCAGTCAATCCCTTTCATAAGAAATCTAACTGCAATCTCAACCATTTTAGCTGCTTTGCCACACTTAATCTTAAATAAGGCTTTCACTATCTCCTCTTTTTTCACCAAACCACTTGCCATGACTCTCTCCTTGCATACCTCTTTGTCCAAAACACTCCAAATCTGCCACCCTATCAATGAGCATATTCAACAGTCATTCAGATAATCGCTCTCTCTCCATTTCACCTCATCTTTGACTATTACCACTTTCCCATCTGCACCTTTCACTAATATTCGTAGTTGTTCTTTTGTTTTTCTTGCACTATTAACCACCTTCCATAACATTTCTTATTCTCCCTGAAGTCTGCTGATACTCATTCACCCCAACTCTTATGTGCCTTGTTTTTCAGCCCCTGTACCTTTCTCTTGATCTACCATTCTCCCTTTTAAATTGCCCAAGCACTTGCATTCCTTCCCTGCAGGTTATGCCCATAAACCACTCTTTCTTTTTCACTACCAACTTAACTTCCTTATCTCAATGCTCACTACCCTTTTCCACATGGCTACCTCCCACATGCCACACATTTCTCTCACAGAGAAAAACAATGCTTCCCTAAATGTATTCCATTCCTTGCCCACTCCCCTAAATTTGCACAATGTTACCTTTTATGCACCACCCGATAACATTCCTGAAGTCCATTCAAACTCTACCACACCTACAATAAGAAAATATATTACTTTTTTAGGATTTTTCTTTAAGTATCGATATCATACAAATATTCTGTAAGAATGTCTATTTCTAATTTCTTTTTCTTACTGGGTACAGTTACTTAAGCTGGCAGTACATTTCTAAGGTTAATAGTATCTGAACTGAGTTAGCAATAGAATCACCATATCACAAGTTTCCAGACTGTTTCATTAACAAATACTTCGTTAAATGCCTATATGTTTCTCTCTAAGTAACTGCACTATGTCTTAACAGTATCAGATAAAAGCTGCTAATCAAATTTGCTGTACAATAAAAGAAAAAAAAGAAAGTGACACAAACAACAGATCCAATATCTCCTTACTTGTTTGCATGGCAAGATTCCTCTTCAGCTAAGTCTTGACCATGGTATGCTCCAATGACTCCTAATAAGATGATGGCTGTGGCATGCTTCCTGTGGCCCTCTGACTGGGCCACCACCTCACAACACGTTTCACCTGCTGTGGTAAAAATGCAATTAAAAATGCAAAGATGTTTAAACGCATACTTTTTCTCAATATAAAATCAGCAGAAGTAACTTCGTATTCATAAAATTTTTTAGCTTACTATCCATCTCTTTATTATAATGATCCTCATCAAGATGTGGATGTGGCTCCATCATCTGCTCATTACTAGTGCCTCCACTGCTAGTGTTTCCACTTGAGCCGCTAGTCGTAGCATTGACTGAGGGAGTCATGAAGTACTCTGAAAAATTTTGTTTTTTAATTAATACCTTTATTATGCTTGTAAATCATTCCAATAAAATGGTTCATCAGTAATGAAAGCTCAACCCTAAAACTCCTTTCCCTCTATGCATTTACATACTTTTTTTTTTATACTTGATCAACACACTGATTTATCTAATTATAATCATCAACTCCATCCCCCTTTCATGGGGTAAATCAAGTTTATGTTTTTCTGGATCACAATCTGTATTAATTTTATGCGTCCTTGACACATCACTAATTAAAAATCTTCTGCTTTACCGTCAAATTATAATGTCTTGTTCTTTTGGTAACATAACTTTGCATATCATCTCCAACAAATACACATACATATTTTCTGTTGTTACGATCTTACTCAACCCATTCCCCTAATGATAATGTAAGTGAATATACACTGTCCTTGAACAAGATGGTACCACCACTGAGCATAACAATGCAACCACCAGAAATGGGGGATGATGAATATTACCAGTGAATCTTCTAAGTGTTATACAAGGGAACTAACTGGAACTAGAGCAGGGGGTGCTAGGTAATCTTCCCTCCTGTTAATCTTTTTCTGAAAACAGCAACAGAGGAAGGAGCCAAGTAAGGATTTTGCCTCAAAGGCAGGGGCTTGGGTGTCTAAATGCACACAGTTATAACTTAGGTAAAATTCAAAACAAAAAAAGACATACTACGTCTGATGACAAAAACCTGGATGTTCTGGCTGCAAGTGATATGAATTTAAAGGGTAAGAGTTATTCTGGAATATTCCTGGGTGAAGTTTAAGGTTAGTAAGAGTACAGGGGTTAAGAAGGGGTGGCTCTCAGGAATGATGTAGAATTGTGCTAAAGAGTGCAAATGAGTTTAAGAATGAAATCAAAGAAGACCAAGAGATGTGGCAGGCTGTTAAGAACCTATGCCCCAGGTAGTGTTAAAAGTGAAGAGTACAGGGATGTATTTTGAAAGCAGCAGCACTTTCACAGTTCTGATACAAGGGGTCAAATCTTGGTTCTAGGGTAATCAAATGAAAATGTGGGTAAAGCAACTAAAAGGGTATAATTGGGGAGCATAGCATCCTTGATGTAAGAAAGGTACTGATAGGGAAGTAGTCACTAGGATTATATGGTTCAAGAAAAAGCTCATGGAGTGAGAATGAGATTCAGCAAGGGTTAATGAGTTGTTGGCTAATTGACAAAGATGCAAAATGGAGTTTTTTGTCTCTTCTACCAGATCTCTCTTCCCCTAAGTATGGTTTGATTGCTCCTCCTGTGATGCTTGTCATATTAGGGACAAAGCGTAGTGACATATGAAAATCTTCCCTTCCTTTAAATCCAAATCTGCTTTCATTTCTGCTCAGAATCACTGCAAACCTGTTGGTAGTAAAGTCAAACACCCCTACACAAAGAGAAAGTGTGCCAATTTAATTTCTTTGATTGATAAATCTTTCTTGTTCTTAATCAAAAGCATCTCCATTAACCATGGTAATTAAAAATTTTCTCCTCTATGCTAACCTCATATTACTAACTTTCTAATTGCTAAAGCCACTTTTTTTGGTAAATTAATTCTCTCTAGGATGATTCCCCATTAAACCTTCTTCCCATCTCCTGCTGAACCTATGCACTCTACTATATTTTCCTTGCATATGGTCGTCCATGTACTTTCCCAGCTTCAAAAGAACAAGCCATATGGCCCTGATGGAACAACGTGAATCCTTGGATAGAGTGCCTCTGAGACAGCTCTGATCCTCATTGTCTTACTTCTTCTCTGTCTCAAAAACAAACTTTTCCTTCTTCGATGAAGCATACCTTGGCAGAGTCTATCCCCTAGACAAGAAATCATTCTAATCATTCTAACTATTACCCTGCTGCTCTCATTTCTCCTATCTCTGAAACAAAATCTTCTGAACCCTTCCAATTATTACCCTGTTGCCACCACTTCTATCTCCAATATCTTTAAAACTATCCTTCTCTCTCACTTTCCCAAACACAATCCCATTCCCTTCTGATCTCCAATATGCCTTTTACAGCACCAAGTCTACTGGTGATCTTCTTTCCTTTGAGACTCATTTCAGGCTCTCTCTCAGACATCTGGGTGCATCTTTTGGCATGGCCCCTGACATCTTTAAAAGATATGATAAGGTATTGCACAGGTGTTTGCTTTCTAAATCTCCTTCCTTTTGCTTGTCTGCATCTCCTGTAATGCATAGCTTCCTCTCTAGTCAGTCCATTGCAGTAATCAGTGGTGGATCGATTTCTCCTGCTATTCTATCAACAGCAGTGTCCCTCAGGACCCTGTCTACTGCTTACTTTCTCTCTTTTCTCTTGAATATCTAACCCTGCTCATTCTTATGCTTATGATTCCACTTTGTATACCTTTAACAACCTATCCTCCCCTCTTTATTGCAATACTCATTCTCCTTCTCATACCAAATAAATCTCTTCTCTTAAATTCAAATTTGCGCAATATTTTTGGGGAAAGAAGAATCAATAACCTGGTTAAATTCAATAGCGTTAAAGCTCAATTTCTACCTTTACACCTTTCTAAATGTCACTCATTTCCTTCTGTTCAATATCAAAACACAACAAGTCATCCTTGCCAGAAAATTAACATTTGGCTGGACCATAATCTTCATTCTATCCTCAGCATACTGTGTAGTCAACATGCTGTAATCATTTTATTTGTGAGATGCTGTTTCATATCTATGGGAGTCTTATTCACCCCACTTTGAAATATTTTGTGATGGCTCTTCCTTAGCCACTTTATTGTCTACAGCATAATTAAAGAACTCTCATCTTATTAACACTACATGTATCACCTAACTCCAATCATCCATCTCTGTCCGCTGTTTATTCTACACTGAACTGCTGTTATTAATGCTGCTGTTGTTGATGTTTTTTATGCTGGATCTGCTGGTTTAACTTCCCCTGCAGGACTGCTGCTACGACTGCTGCTAATACTATTTCTGTTCATCTTGCTCATGATAATGCTGTCCTCTTTCTGTTCTAAAAATTTGATTTTGGGCACAGCTCCCATGAGCAGTCTGCACATCTCTGCTACTAAGACTTAAACACACGACAAACATCTGGATGCTTCTTTCCATAGCTTTTGTGGGATAACCACCCTTCTTTCTCTCTTTCTACACTCATTCTACCTTTAATAAGAGTTAGGTCTACAAACACCTGAGCCCTAGCTAGATACTTCATTCTTTTTCTTATCCTATGTTTCTTCACTCAAGATGGGCATGATTAAGGCATGTTTTGCCCATGTTAGGTCAGTCACACACACACAATGAATTACAGGGGAGGCAAGAGGTTTTAAACCAGCCCATCTTGCAAGGGAAAAGAGGTAGGGGTGACCTGATCTCATCCTATGAGTTTTCAAAATAGATCAATGTTGCAGACAGTGATCAGTTCTTCGAGAAATGTTGGGATAAAGCAACCAGAGGACATAGCATGATATTAAGGAAGAAACTTATTAAAAAGAGATGTAAAGAAATGTCTTTAGTATATGAGGGTGGCTGAAGGGAATAAGGTAACTGAACACATGGCTTGTGCATAATGCATACATAAACTTACGAAGTTGAGTGACAGTAGAAATTGTTCAAGAGATTGTGCCCCAAAAGGTACAAATTAGTAATACATAAGTGCAATTTTTGTGGACTTGGCTTCACACTCTGCACTTGTTTCATAAACAGCAGCAATAGTGAATAACAACAATATATTTTGAAATATTATACTATACACAATAAAAAGAGCGTAAGGGAGACTTTTTAGTAAGTGTGGAGATGTATTTTCTCAGGAGATATTCTAACTCTTTATCTATCATCTGTTGACAAAGTCCTCCATCATCCCTGGATTGCACAGAGAGAAAAACATGTGCAGCTGCAAAATCTCTTCCTAGTGAACACAAGCCAAGTTGGGTGTAGTAAGGGTAGCCTCATGTGCTAGCCTTCTTACTACTTTTCAAATGATAAAATAACCCTATAAGTCACTTGTTTCTTCACATTTCTAATGTTATTGTTCTTCACTTTCTTTACCAACTTATATATACAATATCCATTTCTCCTCCTAAATCAGGTCATCCAACAATCTTCTGCAGGGGTCACAAAGTATGCAAAACCACCATGGTGATGACTGTACACCTATTACAGCTAGTGGAGGAGTAACGAGAAGAGAAGAATTTTTCCCACACCTTACAATGGCAGAGACATCTATAGGCTACTGATGATTTAAGTCAGTTGGATATATATATAAAGAGGCACAAGTTAATCTACCACCAGACACTTAAAACCACCCTCTAAGGGATCATCATCACATGATGAGAGCCATTTAAGGGCAGGTAAAGTGTGTGAAATGTGGACATACGAGAAAAAGCAGTGAGTGGTGGAATGACAAATCACATTACAGGCAAAAGAGAAAAGGAAGGTGTATTGACAAATTATCTACAGGGAAGGAGTTCCAACTCATTGGAAGTGGTCAAAAAAGCAAAGTATTAGGTCATAAAAAAGTATAAGAGTCAAAAAAGAGGGCAGATAAGAGATGGGGTAAGACAGTACTTGTTGAATTTCAACAAGAATTTCAGAGAGAATAAGAAAATAATTCAGGAAGAGAAAAAAGAGACAAGTGGGCACAAATTGGGGCAACAATTAGTGGAACATATGGGGAAGTGGCAAGATGCAAAGATAAGAAAAAGAGATGATGTGATTATTATGAATTGCTGCTGAATGAGTAAGATGATATGGGTCACAATGTAGTGTGTTTGGGAAGAGTTGGCATGTAGAGTGACAGTGTCATAGAGAATGAGATGGTGAAAATACAAGAGTTAGTAAAATTACTGCACAAGAAGAAGCGCAGGAAAGCATCAGGAATGAATGAGACCGCAGATTTGTTTCTCAAGAAAGATGACGACAATACTGTTTACTAGTTGGTTTCGCTGTTCAATGTACTGTATGTATGACCCATGGTAAAACACCTAAGGACTTGTGGAGTGCCTGTAAAGTGCCTTTCTGTTAAGGTAAGGGAAACAAACATGATGATTCAAAATGATAAAGGTAAAAGACTTAGGAATACTCTACAACGTGTATAAGAGAATGGATATTTTGAAGGGGGTGTTGTGCAAAAAAAATATGTGATTTCAGGAGAGGTAAATAGTGTCTAGATCATGTGTTTACTTTGAAGAATGTGTGTCAGAAATTCTCTGAGAAAGAGCATTAACTGTATATAAAATGTCTGGATCTGGAGAAAGCATATGATATGGTAAAAACATATGCATTATGCAAAGTGATATGAAAAGTTATTTCCCTGTCACTTACACTCCTTGCCTGCAGGATCATAATACTTCCTCTTGCACAATTCCCACTCACATATACTCCTTTCCGGCAAATACAGTCCATACATCTCTCTTTCCTATTTCACTGGCAATTTAACCTTCTCTTCCTACCAATCACTACCCTTTCTCATATGTCTATCTACCCCCACTCTACACCTTCTGCACGCCCTGCACTTCACCTGCAAGTGCAAGCACAACTTACCTGACTATCTTCCATCCCCTCTCCCACTTCCCTTGCTTCATTTCCTCTTATCTCATGTAACTCTTCACTCAATTATTCTTCGTATTTCTGTACATATGCCTCTTTTCCAAGTTCACTCACTTTCAACACTTCTTTCACACACATCATATCCTCTTTTTCAAAATCGCCACAAACTTTCACACTTGTTTCCACTAAGAAATGATGAGACATCCCACCAACTGCCTCTCTTGGAACGTTTACATCTAAAAACCTCTCTTTTGCACGACTGTCAGTTATCTCACACGCACGCACACACACACGCACGCACACACACACAAACACACACACACACACACACACACACACACAAAGAAGGTGGGGGGGGCCCAGGTGCACAAATGCGCAAAACACCCTATCTTGTATTCTAATACCCTAGCACCAAAATATGATCCACTGCATCAAAATTGATTGCTGGTGCATTTATTCAGCTCCACATAAAAAGCACCACTTACTTCACTCCTCTCACTACCAGGTGCATAAGCACTTACATTCACCTGCCTGTTATAGTCTACTGTCATCTAATTTACATTAATCCTGAACTCACATTCTTTGAAACAGTCTCATAATTCTTCCTTAATTAGAAGTGGCACTGCCTCTTTAACTCTTTCCCTCATACTAACCTCGAAACATTCCTAGATTATTGTTACGTGTACTGTTGTATAAGGAAGCCTTAGCATCTCATACACCATTACAGATCAGCTAAACTCTCAATGTTGGCAAGAAAGAAGAGATCATATATCTATATGAAGTCTCCTTTACCATGCAATGCAGACCTATGTGAGGTTTCATTAAAGAGTTAATAAGAAACCCAGCATATTTTCTTTTCAATTTGGTTCAGATTTATATGAACACACTTTAATGTAACTAAAGAGATTAGAAATGCTGTGGAAGAGAAGAAAAAGGCACATGGTATATTGCAAAGAAGGGAAGAATACAAAATATGTAAGTGGAATGTTAAGGAGCTGATACAGGAAAGCAAAGAAAGAGCAGATGAAGATTTTGGAAGAAAGTTAAGCGAAAACTTTCAGGATAA
>JAYMFT010168094.1:0-12288 GCA_038088735.1 Panulirus argus | reverse complement strand
GAAAAAAAAAAAAAAAAAAAAAAAAAAAAAAAAAAAAAAAAAAAAACTACATATTCTTACTTGTTCGCCTTCATCCATTCCCAATGCCCATAGGGAACAGCATCGCCACCCCTTGTGTCAGCGAGGTAGCAACAGGAAATAGATGATAAAAGGTCCCATCCACTCACACTCGGTCTCTAACTGTCATGTGTGATGTGCCGAAACCACAGCTCCATGTTCACATCCAGGCCCCACAGACTTTTCCATGGTTTACTCCAGATGTTTCACATGCCCTAGTTCATTCCATTGACAGCTTGTTGACCCCAGTATACCACATTGTTCCAATTCACTCTATTCTGTGCATACCTTTCACTCTCCTGCATGTTCAGGCCCCAATCACTCAAAATTTTTTTCACTCCATCCTTCCATCACCAATTTGGTCTCCCATTTCTTGTTCCCTCCACTTCTGACACATATGTCCACTTTATCAACTTTTCCTCACTCATTCGTTCCCTATATCCAAACCATTTCAACACACCCTTTTCTGCTCTCTCAGCCACACTTTTTTTATTACGCTTTTTAGAAATTAGAATACAAGAAGGGGAGGGTTTCCGGCCCCCCATTCCCACCCCCTTTAGTCGCCTTCTACGATATGTGGGAAACAGTGATCAAGTATAATAAGTAAATAATAAATCTCTCTTACCCCTACATTACTTATTCGATCAACCTCCCCTCACACCACACATTGTCCTCCTCCTTCCCTTTTGAAATATGATTCCTCTTTGTATGAAGTACCTCAAGCACATAAAATATATAGTACATTCAGAGTCTGTGGACTCTTGGGTTTGTGTGCGTAACATTAGGGCATTGTGTCTTTATGCTGTATGCCTTATGCTTTCTACAGTGGTCATCAGTCACCAGTATTAGATGGTAGGTACTGAAAGAGATTGCTTGCATATAGTCTAAATAGGTAAAGGGGTCTACTTTCCTGTATCATCTAAGTACTTATTGGATTTATTACCACCTTAACTTGTTGCTGTATTCTTGACGTACTTTAATTTCCACAGGATGAACGTGGCCATTGCCAGTGTCCTGTATTAAGAATGTATGTTTGTCCTCTCTGCAGTGCTACTGGTGATGCTGCTCATACACTGAAGTATTGTCCACGTAATACTGTGACCCATGGAGACCCAATATCAGCAGGTCTTCCACCCGGTAAAGTCACCAGTTGGAGGGAAGTAGCAAATAGAATGATGGGTCGTTATAATACAAATTATTGATTTAACTTGTTTTATGAGAGATTTATTGTTCAGTATTCTATGTGCCTTAATATTTTCTACATTTCATGATACTTACATTAAAATGGTTTTTTACTGTATGTGTTATTTCAGTAGATTCAAGAGGCATTAGAAAGGATGTACACTATTTAAAAGACTAGTTTTGATACTCTACTTATGTTTGATGGATATTTAATTTAATGTTTGGTTTTCTGTAAGGCAGGTTTTATGTGATGAATATTGAGCATAGTTTTAAACCCCAGAAATTTGGGAATCATGCTAAGGCTCAGGTATATAGAGTTTCACTTCAAAGGTACAGTGATTGATGCATAGTGCAGTTGAGTTTATATTCATGTAGGGACCATCTTCCATAAGGTGCCTTATTAGCAAAGTGTATACCTTGGTCTTCTTGGGAAAATGGAACTGGAGATGGTTATTGATTGTAATATATAATAGATAAAGTTGCATTTTCCATCTTTAGAAATTACAGACATGTTTTTACTTAATTTTCACATGACCTCAGTATTCATTCTTTATTGATCTTATTATGTAACACATTAGATATTTAAAATATATGTTAGGATATAAACTTAGTTTACTAGAAAATGGAAAATTTGTTGCAGACAGTTTTGTTTACATCCAATTTTTATTCAATATATTAAGTATCATGTGATTATCAAGTTATACATAGATTTACTGCTTGATAGATGTTTATTTATAGAATTATATTTTTGTTAAAGTGATTTACAAAGAATCTGCCTTTCTTAAAAGATAAGATTGTTTACAGTACAGGTTAAGCATCTAAAATCTGGAATGCTTGGGATCTGGACATTGATGAACTTTGGATTTGATTTTATTTCTGAGTGTATTTAAAAGAATTAGAATGAGAAGATCTGGCTTGTTGTGCAGTGAATAAGTTTTACATGGGCTTTCACATTAACACAATAGTAAATGAATTCCAGGGGTGCTAAGAAGGCTTTTTTGACTAAATGTTGACAGAGGACAGAGGTGGGATTGTGACAAGCATTGCAAGTGTAAACTGCTGTTACTCTTTTTCTCCTTTATGAGGGAAAGGTAATCTTGAAAACAGCATGTGGTTTTCTGAAATTTCTAGAAATCTGATGTCTGGATTTTTGATGTACCTGTGTATTGTTAACCCTTGGATTTTTTATAATGGTGCTGTCAAGTTACATACTCTGTACATGATGTTATTGTTTTTGATAAAACATATTCTATGGAAATGTCTGTTGATTTTGAGTTAAATTTATTTATAGATCTTTATTTTTCTTGGCACTTTTTAAATCTCATCTCATGCATGAAATTAGTTTGCATTTCAATATGTTGTCTTAGATGCAAAATTAAAAATTTATTATCTGATATTGAAATATGGTTGTGATAATGCTTCTAGCTGATCTTGGAACCATTTTCTGAAGTATATGAATTTTGCATTTACACAAGTACATTTTCAAGAAGACTAGTTATAAAAAAAATTCTAGTTAGAAAAAAAATTTAAACTTCCTGTCCATTGATACATAATTCTCCTTACACATAGATACTTTTTCTTTGCTTCTTATGTAGTTTGTTCTCTCAAATATCTTTCAATATACGTGCATTTATTTATCTATTTTTATATATAATTGCCTCAAGACCCCTTTCGAAGAAAGTTTCTTGATGTTACCCAGGTCCTCTCTCCAGGAGGTACTGCAAGTTGGAGGCTGGAAGATTTAACTATCTACCTTATAGAAAGGCTTTCAAGTTTAACTTATTTTCTTAAATACCTTCAATTTGTTGCCATGCATAGATTATCATGTATATTCTCTTCTTTGCTGCAGGCTACAATGTTAAGGTTCTTTCACCCTTTCATGGTAGCTCATTTGTTCCATCCCTTTGATTTTACTCATAAGGTGTCTCTGAATTCTCTCTTAATTTGTTTATATCTGTTTCATTGTTATTCTAACAACACGGCAGTATTCAATTTTTACATCTTGAAAATGCATTAAATATTCTCATCAGTAGTTTTCAGTATTTTGTAATGAAAGTTCTCTGTGTCATCACTTTCATCTCTTGACTATTTAGTGTAATCATTTGTTCTCTGAAATCAGTTGTCATTTAAGATGACAAAAATCTTTTTCATTTGTTCCACTTTGTGTCACTTTCTCAGTTTTGCCATTGTACCAATAATGTGTTCTTACTTGTTACATAACTTATTTGCTCAAATTTTTTTTCATTAAATTCCATCAGGATCACTATTGCCCATTTGTAAATTGTATTGCAAATTTTTTTTATTTTATTTTTTCTCCCAGTGACTGGGGCTTGAGCATGTGGGAGGATGAAAGGTTTGCATGGAATAGAGTAAATTGTGATGTGTTGTCAGTGTACTGAAACAGTATGTGAAGCATCTGGAAGAAACCATGGAAAGGTCTATGGGGCCTGGTTTAGGATATGGGGCTGTGATTTGGGTGCATTGCATATGGCAGCTAGAGAATGGATTTGAGCGAATGCAGGCTTTCTTCGTCGGTTTCTGGTGCTATCTGTTAATGTGGGCAGTGATGGACAAGTATGAAAGAAAAGAAAAAAATATTTTTTAGCTTTTCAGTTTCTAAAGTTGCAACAGAGGAAGAAGCCAAGCAAGGAGTGCTTATCTTCCTCAAAGGCCCTGGGAAGGGTGTCTGAATCGGAAACCAGCATGAGAAGAGGGAAGAGACGGGTATTACCTTTAAGGAAAGGAACCTGGAAAGAGACAGGTATTATGTTTAAGGAAAGGAACTTGGATGTGTTATCTCTGAGTGAAACAAAAACTTGGTGGTAAAGGGAAGAATGGTTTGGGAATGTCTTAAGAGCTAATATCAGGGATGAGAGCTAAATAAAGGGTATGATTTCTGCTGAAGGAGTTGAGGAAATGTGTGAAAGAGTATGGACTTCTGCTGAGGGAGTTGTGAGAATGTGTGAAAGAGTATAAGGAAGTGTGAGCCCCACACTGATGATTAGATATGAATATGGATTATAAGAGGGGATGAATATTTTTGCTTGTGTATCTGGCTACAAGAAGAATGAAAAGAAGCAAATTTTGATGTCAGAGATCAGGTATTAATGATGGATGGTTTGAATGCAAATTTGGGTAATGTGGCACTTGAGGGTATAATTGGGAAGCATGGGGTATTCAGTGATGTGAATGGAAATGGTATGCAGCTTGTGGAGTTTTGTATTGAAAAAATAGTGATTATAGGGAATACCTGGTTTAAAATGAGGGATGTGCAATTAATACACATGGAATAGGGAAGATGATTATTGGTCATTATTGGATTATATACTAAATAATAGGTGTGCAACAGTGACTTGGATGTGAATCTGCCAAGAGGGGTGGCTGGTAGGATGTCTGTGCATTATTACTTGGTGAAGGTGTGCATGGGATAGATGTAAAGATTTGTAGAAACTTTAGGAAACGATATAAGTGGGTAGAGGATGATGAAAGTAAGTGAGCTTCAGATAGAGTATCATGTAATGGGATACCTGAAAAGATTGAGTGTATATTGAGAAAAGTTTAGAGTAAATAAAGTTTAGGGAGTTGAGGAATGGGAAGTATTTAGGGAACCATTGCTAGCATATGTGGGAGAAGCATGAGGAAGGTAGGAAGTGGGCAGGAGAGAAAGGGTGGGGTGATGAAGTGAAGTTGCTAGTGAAAAAGAAAGGAGAGGTATATGGGTGATACTCAGAGGGAAGAAGTGAGAGTAATTGAGAGATGTACAAGTGTCAGGGGGAAAGTACAGGGACTGAAGATGAAGAAAAATGGGAGTTGGGGTGAGCCAGTTTTAGTATACTTCAGAGAGTATTAAAAAAGTTTGAGAGGGAAGTTGATAGTGTGAGAAAAACATAAGAACAAATAGGAACATCATTGAAGTGGGCAAATAGGAGATGAGGTGGAGATGGAGTGAGTGCTTTGAAGAAATGTTGAATGTGATTGGTGAGAGGATGGCAGATGTTGGGTGTTAAGGGAGGTTTGCAAAGTGATGTAGTCATGGCATTTAGTTTGGTGAAAAGGGGAGATGGTGAAAGCCTTGGATGAGATTAGGTGTTACAAGATGGTTGGGGTGGGTTTTACTGCAACTTAATTTCCCAAGAAATAGGGTGACAGCATTGTTGATTGGTTAGTTAGGATTTTCAGTATACGTATGGATTGTAGTGAGGTGCCTAAAAGTCGGTGAAATGCACGTATAGTGCTATTTAATAATGGCAAGGATTACTATTTTTTTTAAGGCTCCCGTCACACACAAAAGTCCACATCAAGCCAAGGACTTGATTGGAATATTAAGAGGATTATGAAAGGGAAAAAGAAGAGACAAGGGGATGTATTTATAAATTTTGTAGGAAAAAAGTGAAAAACCTGTCTTTTTGAATGTGCCAGTTAATAGAAATTAGGAAAGACATAAGAGGTTAAAGTGTTCCAGAGCTTCGAGGTGTAGGGAAAGAAAGTTATCAAAATAGCCCACCCTTAAGTTGCCAATGGCCACAAATTACAGATGTATAAGTTTATTGATTATACCTGGTAAGTAATATGGTAGAGTGGTGGTTAAGAGGAAGATGGCTTGGACAGAGCATCAGACTGGGGAAGAACATTGTTTCAGGAGTGTTAGAGGATGTATGGATCAGTTGTTTGAAGATTGTGTGAGAAATACGTAGAGAAACAAGGGATTTTATGTGGCATTTCTATATATATCTATTACTTTCTTTAATTTCATGTTCTGTATTTTTCTAGTACATCCTTTATTAATTCAGTTATTCACCAAAACTATGAAAGAATCAGTTTTGGTAATTACACAAATGGGAGGAAAGGTATTTGGAGAAAGCTCTTTGGAAGGTGTTACAAATGTATTGTATGGGAGAACAGCAATTAGGAGTGAGAAGTATTTATAAAGAGAATAGAATATGTTTACAAGTAGTTAGAGAAGGGTGTGTCATTCCAGGTGAAGATGGATCAGTAGCATAGGTATGTAATGTCAACAAGGCAATGTACTTTGTTTATTGGTGGTTTGGTGAGGGAAGTAAATGCAATGATATTAGAGAGAGGGGCAGGTGTGCAGTCTGTTTGGGTAGGGGGAGAGGTATCAGCTGTTGCTCGCTAATGACATGGCATTGGTTTCAGCTGCGAGTGAGAAGCTGCATAAGTTGATATCCAGTTATGGGAGAGTGAGGGAAAGGACAAAGTTGGAAGTGAATGTGAATAAAAGAAAGGTTATTAGGCTTAGCAATGGAGAGAGACAGGTTTGTTTAGTTGTAATGGAGAAACCTTTAAGAAGGGAAGTGTTTTAGATACCTGGGAGAGGACATGGTAGATAAATGAACCAAAGGAGCTAAGTTGAGTCATCAGGTGGGTAAAGGGGCAGAGGGCCTGGGAGCATCGAGGAATGTGTGAAAAGAAAGGTCACTCTCAGGGAGGGTGAAGATAGTAGTGTTTGAAGGTGTAGTAGTCCCAGTGGTGTTGTATGGGTTCAAGGTTTGGACTTCAGATGAAAATGTACAGAGGTTGAATGTATTGAAAAAGAATTATTTGAGGATATTTTGTGATCTGAGGAGGGTTGATTCAAGAAGAAAGGATTGTGCAGTAGAGAGGTGTGGTAATCAGTAGAGTCTGGTTGAGAGAGCTGAAGAAGGTTTGCTAGAAATGGTTTGGACATACTAAGAGGAAGAGTGAGGGAAGGTTAACAGAGAGGATATATGTGTTAGAAGTGAAGGGGACATGGAGAAGGGGACAACTGAATTAGAGATGGGAGGATGAAGTGAGTAAGACTCAATGCTTAGAATGTGAACATGTAGGAGGGTGCAACACATGCATGGGATAGAGTGAATTGAAGTGATGTGGTATGCTTTAGGTGACATGCTTCCACTGGACTGAAGTAGAGCACATGATGCAGCTACGGGAAAGATCAGAAAGGCTCATGGGGCCTGGTTGTCGGTAAGAGGCTGTGGTTTTGTTGCATTACACATGAATGCTAGAGAATGGATGTGAGCGAATGAAAACTTTTCTTCATCTGTTCTAGGCACTGCTAATTAACACAGGAAATGACAAGCAGGAAGGGAAGGATACTTAAAGTTCTTCATCTGTTCGTGGCACTGCTAATTAACACAGGAAATGACAAGCAGGAAGGGAAGGATACTTAAAGGTCTTGACCTGTTCAACTCTTGGTCCAGATGAAATTTCACCATATATGCTTAAGATGTGTGGAGATACAGTAGATAACTCTTGAAAGACTGTTCAAGACATCACAAGAGAGAGGCAGGGTGCCAAGGAAATGGAAAATGGTGAACGTCATACTTCTATCTAAACAAAGAGACTAGAAACAGGCACTGAGCTTCAGACTGGTCTTACAGATGAGTGTGGTCTGCGTGGTACTGGAAAAGATTATTAAAATGCAAATGGGTAACTTGTGTATAAAAAAAATTCCATGAGAGAATGGTTAGTTTGTATTTGGACAATCCAACCAGGAAGCATTTGGTTCTGTTCCGTATGGGAGACATTAAGAAGCTGGAGCACCAGGCCGGAGTAAAGGGGAAACTGGTTCAGTAGATAGAAGTTTATTTCAGTGGAAAGGAACAAAGGATGCATATCAAAGTATCCTTATCCAAATGAGTTGAGATGACCCACAGAGTGCCACAGGGTTCTGTACTAGGCCCATTACTATTCTTGATTTATGTAAATGACTTGCTGAAATGTATGGTATTCTACTTGAATATGTTTGCAGATAAAGCATGGCTCATGAGGGAAGTGAAAAGCAAGGGGAATTGCATTATCTTACAAGGGCACATAAGTAAACTCCAAAGCTAGCTCTGATACCTGATTGATGAAATTCATATTTAGCCAATCTAAAAGTGATGAGAATGAGGCAAAGTGGAAGAAGGCTACAATATGATTATTTTTCAGCAGAATACAAGCTTCAGAGTTTGTTAGAAGGACTTGGGAGTCAAAACTGTCCTTACCCTGTCATCTGAATACCACATTAAGAGAAGAGTAAAGGAGAGAAACTATCTCCTGGCAAATCTTCAAATGACTTTCAAGTATTTAGATAAGGAAATCTATAGCAAGTTATTCATATTCTCCATAAAGCCAAAACTAGAATATGCATCTTAAGTTTGGTTATAACACCTAAGAACAAAGAGCTAATAGAGACAATCCAGACAAGGGCAACAAAGATGGTACCTGAGTTAAGAGAGCTGAGTTACAGGGACAGGACAGAGGCTATAAATTTGCCCACCTTGAAAGGGCATGGAGTGAGGGTTGACAAGATCACAACCTTTTAGCTTTTAAAACAGATTGATGAAGAAGACTGAACAGTTTTTCAGGAGTTGTAAGGATAGAGCAGCTAGAGGACATAACATGAAATTTAGGAGGAAACTTTATAAAAAGTATGTAAAGAGGTACTTTTATAGTATAAGAGTGGTAGATGAATGGAATAAAATGACTAAGGATATGGTTAGTGCAAACAGATACTTAGATTTAAGAAGTTGTTCGATAGTAGGATATATTCAAGAGATGAGGCCCCACAAGTGTAAAACTCCCTTCCTGTACAGTACAATTAGGTAATTACACAATAATTATCAAACTTGGCACACAAGTGGTTACAGCATGAGTGAGAAGTCACCTTTGGTGTGGCTGTCTCCATCAGTGGACAAAAAATGAGTACAGTAATCTTCAAGAACCTAATTCCAAAGGAGTTCATTTTCTTGCTCCTGCATATAGTGCAGCCTTTAAAGCTGCAGGAGCTCCATAAGAGGGGTCCTGGGGTTGTATGATGATAATATGAATATATATCAGTTGTATGTATATACATATGTAGCTTTCAGTTTCTAAATATATTCAAGACATAGTCATGGAAATATTTCCAAGGATATTAATTTGTGGTGATTTAATTTTGAAACTCATGAAAACACTCCAGCAGAGGTTGTCAGATATGCATTTTCAGTTTGAAAAAGATTGTAGTAGGTTTTATTGGTCAAAACAGATTATGACTTGGTATTATCTGCTGATCCATATTAGTAGGACATGTATATCTGACTAACTTGTCTCTTTTAAAGGAGCTAAGTGAAATTTTGGTATTAATGTAACATCTCATTCTTCTGCTTGTAGCTTATGTGAAATTTCTTCGTAATATTGTTTTACTCAGAGTACCAAAGGATAAATTTATTTTTATTGATTTGTTTTATTTTCCAGTCCATAACTTTTTACTTTGTACTGTTGTTTTTGATGGATGTGAACTGAATACATAGATAGAAATATATACATAGTGTTATTTTGAAGTCCCATACACATATACACTGGTAGTCTGTAGCTAGTCACCCTTTATGTACTTTTTTTTAAAGGGAAATTGAAAGCATTTTTTTTTTAATCTGGGTTGGCACTGGCAACTCAAAGCCAGCACATCAGTGCTCTTGCACTCTATCTCACTTTATGTATTATGTGCTGTAGATGAGGATATGTGGAGTAGGGTGGAAGCATTGGAAGTGAAATGTTTGAGGACAGTGTGTGGTGTGAGGTAGTTTGATTGAGTAAGTGTTAAAAGGTTAGAGAGGTGTGGTAATAGATAGAGTGGTTGAAAGGGAAGAGTTTTTACTGAAATGGTTTGTACATATGAAGAGAATGAGTGAGGTGACATTGACAAAGGGTATATGCATCAGAAGTGGGGGGGAGACAAGGACAAGGAGTACACCAAGCTGAAGAGGGAAGGATGGAGTAAAAATTATTTTCAGTGATTGGGGCTTGAACATGCAGGAGGTTGGAAGACATGCATGGGATTCAGTGAATTGGAATGATGTAATATGCAGGGGTCAGCGTACTGTCAGTGGACTGAACCAGGGTATGTGAAGTGGCTGGAAAACCAAGAAAAGGTCTCTGGGGTCGGATTAAGTATAATCGGCCGTGGTTTCAGTGCTTTGCACATGACAGCTAGAGAAGAGAAGAGAGTGAATGCGGCCTTTCTTTGTCTGTTCGTGGTGCGACCTTGCTGGTGTTGAAAACAGAAAAATTATGAAAAAAATAGTCATATATGACAAGAGCCAGTGAGCTTGGAAAAGAGACTTGTGTGAACAAATACCAGGAGAAATTTTGTGTAGAATGGCAAAAGGTGAGAGAAAAAAAAAAAAGTGGGTGAGCCATGGAAGGTATTTATGGAAGCAGTTCTGGCATGTGCGAGAGATGCATGTGGCATTCGAAAGGTGGGAGTTGGGCAGAGTAGTAAGGATAGTGAGTAGTGGGATGAAGAAATAAAAGTTGATAGTGAAAGACAAAAGAGTGGTGGTTGTGTGATACATACAGGGAAGGAGTGCAGATGGTTGGGGAATGTATTAGAGAAAATGACATGAGGTCAAGAGGAAGGTGCAGGTTTTTTTTGAAAAGAGGGCAAAGGAGAGTTGGGCCGAGCGAGAATCAGCAAATTTTAGGGTGAATAAGATGATTTAGAAGGAGGTACATAATGTGAGAAAAACAAGAGAAGGAATAGGAACATCAGTGAAGGGGCAAAAGGGAAAGTGATATCACTGTGTAACACAATTTTTGTTTTTGTGTAGTAAGTGCTATTTCCTAATTGCTGATGCGTAAAGAGTGGAGAAAAGGCTATTATTCCCTTCAGATTTTGCTCTTGTGACCAGGAGAGTGATATTTTTAATTTACCTATTTCCAGTTGGACAATGGGCAATTTGTACATATTTATTCACATAGAAAAACGTGAATAAGAATTAACAAGTATTTACACTAATGTTAAACAAAAGTGATCACAAAAGATTTAGAAGTGAGTAGTTTTTGAGATTTATGATTGTACTGTAAATCACTTTCACATATCAGACCCCCAGTGTAATCTCCCGTCATGTTCTCATTATATGTTCCTTGTTAGCGGCGTTCAAAGTCCAGTATATCCGTGTGGAAGCATTCACCTTGCTCCTCTGAATACCTTCCCATGTTCTTGAATTTATCAAGATGAGCGTCATGGATATGGACTTTGAGGGACATCCTGCAGCCCATTTTGCCACAGTTCTTCACCATAGTCTCAACCAGCATCGCATAGTTTGCGGCCTTGTGTTTGTCCAGGAAGCCCCGAACCAGTGCGACAAAGCTGTACCAAGCTGCCCTTTCTAGTGAGCTTCTTGGGTAATTCCTTGCACTCCAGGATCTTCTTTATCTGTGGTCCGACGAAGACACCGGCTTTGACTTTTGTCTCAGACAGCATAGGGAAGAAGTCTTAAAGGTACTTGAAGGCTGCAAACTCATCTAGATATGTGACAAATTGTTTCATAAGGCCTAATTTTATGTACAGTGGTGGCATCAACACCTTCTGGGAGTCCACTAGCGGCATCCCGCTTGATGTTGTTCATCCCCACAGAGAATTTGGTCCGCTGTGGCCAGACTTGCTTATGCCGTGGTGTCCCTGCTGTCCCAAAGGTAAAGATAGTAGGGAAACTTGGCAAAACCACCTTAGAGACCTATCAGGAATGTCAACATTTTGAAGTGTCCGAAGACCTCCCAGTTGTACGCATCATACTTCAATGCATTTAGCAAGGTCTTGACACTTGTATTCTTCTTTGAGGTGCACCAAGTAAGCCAGGCGAAGAGACAGGTACTTGTTTGCGTTATGGAGCAGCACGGCTTTGAGGCTTCTGGATGAGCTGTCAATAAAGAGGTGCCACTCGTTTGGGTTACAGGCCATTCCGATTGCCTCAAACAGACTGGTTACATTGTGACAGAAGCAGAGCCCATCTTGATATGTGAAGAAGCTGGAAAAACCTAGGTGATGCTTCCTCTAATCTGTGATTTGCACACTTTCATCCAACAAGTTCCACTGCTTGAGCCTAGATGTCAAGAGCTTGGCATTGGACTGTGTGAGACCAAGATCTCTGATCAAGATGCTGAGGTGTTTTTGAAGGGGTAGTAAGGGTTTCTCTCCTCAGCTGCAACTCTGAAATTGTAATCTGACTTTTTTTTTTATGTTGAAGGCTCCAGTCACGGACAAAAGTCCACATCAAGGCCGGGCCCTAATTGAAATAGAGAGAG
>JAYMFT010168084.1:0-12289 GCA_038088735.1 Panulirus argus | reverse complement strand
GATTGATGTGGGTAAAACTGAAAGTGGATGGTGAGAGATGGGTGATTATTGGTGATTATGCACCTGGTCATGAGAAGCAAGATCATGAGAGGCAAGTGTTTTGGGAGCAGTTGAGTGAGTGTGTCAGCAGTTTTGGTGCACATGACCAGGTATTAGTGATGGGTGATTTAAATGCGATGTAAATGTTCTGAGAGAGGCAGCTGGCGGGATGTCTGATCGCTGTATGTGGAGGTGAAGGTGAAGATTTGTAGAGGTTTTCAAAAAGGAGGAGAGAATGTAGGGGACAAGAGACTGGTGAGAGTAAGTGAGCTTGGAAACATTTGTGTGAAGAAATACCAGGAGAGATTGAATGTAGAATGATAAAAGATGAGAGGAAATGAAGTGAGGGGAGTGGGTGAGGAATGAGATGTATTATAGGGAAGCATTGGATATGTGTGCTGAAAGAAGACTGGTGATTGGGAAAACCTAGTTTAAAAAGAGAGATGTACACAAGTATAGGTATGTGAGTAGGAGAGATTGTCAAAGGGCATTACTTGACATCGTATTAGTTGACAGGCATGTAAAAGAGAGACTTTTGGATGTAAATGTGCTGAGAGGGGCAGCTAGTGGGATGTCTGATCACTATCTTGTGGAGGTGAAGGTGAAGATTTCTAAAGGTTTTCAAAAATGAGGAGAGAATGTAGGAGAGAGTGTGTGGTGAGAGTAAGTGAGCTTGGAAAGGAGACTTGTGTAAAGAAATACCAGGAGAGATTGAGTGTAGAGTGGCAAAAAGTAAGAGCAGATGACATGAGGGGAGTGGGTGAGGAAGAGGATGTATTTTAGGGAAGCAGTGATGGTATGTGCAAGAGATACATGTGGCATGAGAGAGGTGGGGGGTAGGCAGATTAGGAAGGGTAGTGAGTGGTGGGATGAAGAATTAAAGCAGCTAGTGAAAGAGAGAAGTGAGGTGTTTAGACAGTACTTACTAGGAAGGAGTGCAAATGACTGGGAGATATACAAGAGATAGTGGCAGGAGGTCAAGAGGAAGGTGTAAGGGTTGAAAAAGAGGATGAAAAATCAAAACTTACCAGTTTGAAATCAAAATCAACATGGATATCATTAAGCTTGTTATTTAAATCTACAGTGTTCATAATTTTAGAATTAGATATCTTACCCACTAGTGGGCTTGATAAAGAAACTAACCATTTTGGTAATTTATATGTGATGGAACCCACTGAATTCACTATGGGTCTTGCTGGAAAGTTTGGCTTATGTGTTTTGAGAAGTCCATACATTTTTGGCAGTGATGAAAATCTTTTCATGAGAGAATCATTACCTTTCAACAACAACTTCAGTTCTTTATTGAAGTGAGAATGAACTGCTTCTAGGGTATTTCTACTGAGTTTAAAGTATGTTGTATCACCACATAAAACATCATTCACTTTTGATAATTGATTAACTCTGTTTGTTTATAATTACAACTGTGTTAGCCTTATCTACTTTAGTAATATGTATATAGTTTAAAAATCAACTGTGTTAGCCTTATCTACTTTAGTAATATGTATATAGTTATGTTTTTTCACATTGTTAATAGCACTGATGAACCCATTTGTACCATTTGCAACCTCTGGTTTTGACAAACTGGCTTACACTAAACCTTTACAAATGTTAACTTCATCATTAGTTAATTTACTGTACTTTTCTAAATTACAAAATGATTTTGCAATATCAACACAGTTAACTTCTTTGTTAAAGCAAACAAAACTTAATCCATAGCCTAAGAAACAATGACTCCTTGTCAAGTTGTTTATTGGACAGGTTTATCACAAAGGAAGGGTTTGTGTTCTTAGTCCAATCACTGTTTTCAATTAGATGATCTAATTTACAGTTCATTTTCCTTTGAAGGCTATTCTGTTCACTTCTTAACATCTTATAGCAATGATATGATATATGGTTCTTCAGTTGTGTAGTAGGTATGATAAAGAAGTGAAGTTGAAGTTGTTGTTTAGAGGCAATGATTATCTCATCAAAAGATTTTCATAATTGTCCCTTTCATTGCCATATATGAATTGACTTATCAAAACACACAAACCAGTCTTTCCAGCAAGACCCATAGTGAGTTCAGTGGGCACCATCACATATATATTATCAACATGATTAGTCTCTTTATTAAGCCCACTAATGGGCAAGATATTAAATTCTAATATTATGAACATTGTAGATTTAGTTAACAAGCTTAATGATATCCATGGTGATTTTGATTTCAAACTGGTAAGTTTTGATTTTCATCTTCACAAAAGTTCCAGTTGATGAGCTCTTAGAATAGTTGGTTGATGTCCTGGATAACATTGATTTACCTTTTTCAAATTCTGTTTTTATTGATTTGATAAAATTTTGTATAAAAGATTAAATATTTCAGTTTGATGGAGAATATTATGCTTTGAAATTTTGTATGGTGATGAGTAACCCTCTTTCACCAGTATTAAGTAATCTTTACATGGAATTCATTGAAACAAAATTACTAAGGGATAACTTACCCTTTAAGGCAATTTGGCTTAGGTATGTAGATGATGTTCTTTCTGTTTGGCCAACAAATCAAAATTTACAAACATTTCTTCCTTTACTTAACAGTTTAATACCTTCTATCAACTTTATTGTAGAAGTGGAAAATAATTACCAATTTTAGATTGCGTGATCTCTAGGGAATGAAATATGTTTAAGTTTAGGACATACAGAAAACCCACCAGTGTTTGTTCATATATTCATTATTATTCAGCTCAACATGACAAGAGTTAAATTATCATCATTCCAGGCGATGTTCCCTAGGGCATTACATATATGCAGTCCGGAATTTATCAATGATGAGTTTGAGAAAATTTAATCTATTGGATCCAAGTTAAAGTATCCTAGATCATTCATTGATAAAGCCCTTAAGTTGGCAAAGAAATAATTTTATAGAGTTAAACCCCAAACCTTCCCTTGATACCAAGAATCTTTTAGTTCTCCCTTTTAGTGTTAATTTTACAATACTTCCCAGGTTGCTGAATTATGATAATGATAGATAATAAATGGTTTTTTGACCAAGAAAGTTATACATTGAATGATTCAGTATAAAACATAATGTTTTGGTTTACACTAACTAGATTGAATTAAATTTTATTTATCCCTAAAATTACAAAATTTTAGAAATATAAAAGATAAAAATGATAAACTGTCTAAGAACATAATAAACATATTAAGAACAATCAAGTCTCTTTAAAAGGAATATCAGTGCTAGAAATGTCAAAATACTGCATAAGTCTACATATACAGAAACAAATTGTTAAAATGAGACATCATGAGGAATTCTGTATGGTGTTAACTTTTGATACAATATATGGGATACTCGAATTCTGATAACATGTAGTTCTGCATCTAATAGCACGTAGTAATTGTGAGCCTTTCCTTGCATCCCTGCTGTGTATGTCATACAAAGTCTGTGGTAACGTGTCTGTGAGACCTCGAATTCAGAAGCCCCTTCCAAACCTTAGAGTTTGTTCCTCATGCCTGCTGTACAACGATTCACCTCTGAGTAATTCTAAAGCTCTTTCATATCCAATATAGTTACAACCAAGGATTATTTTGAAGCACCTTTTTTGGATGCGTGTGAGACTGCAAAGTCAGTGACTGAGTTTGGAAAAGTGTGTGACAGGAGGAAGTTGAGAGTAAATGTTAATAAAGGCAAGGTTATTGGATTTAGCAAAGTTGTGGGACAGATTTGCTGGATCAGGTTTTACTGCATCCTTCCATCTCCAATTTGGCTTCTCTGTTCTCCTTGTTCCCTCCACTTCTGACACATATATCCTCTTTGCCAGCCCTTCTTCACTCTCCATATATTCAAACCAGTTTAACACACGCTCTTCAGCGTTCTCAACCACATTATTTTCATTACCAAACCTTATTGCTTACTTGATCTAACTTCCTTACACAGAATATTGTCCAAAAACATTTCATTTCTAACACTACCGCCCTCCCCCGTGCAACCCTATCTATAGCCCATGCCTCACATCCATATAATAATATTGGGACTACTATACCTTCAAAAATTTTTCACTTCCCAGATGATGATCTCTATTTCCACTCAATGCTTCCCAAACCTTAAACCCCTCACCCACCCTATGACTCACATTCGCTTCCGTGGTTCCATTCGCTGCCATATCCACTTCCATGTATATAAAACATTACACTTCCATTTTTTCTCCAATCACACTCACACCTCAACTAACCTGTCTTTGCACTGCTAAAGCTAATGACCTTGTTTGTATTCACATTTACTCTCAACTTTCTCCTTTCAAACACCCTCCCAAACTCAGACACCAACTTCTGCAGTTTTTCACTCGAATCTGCCAATAGCATCGTGACATCAGCAAAAATTTCCCAGGCCTCTTCGTTCCTTACAAACTGTATACCTGTCCCATTTTCCAAGATCCATAACCAAATTAAACGGCTACGGTGACATCACACACCCATGCCGCAGACCAGCTTTCATCTGGAACCACTCACCTTCTTCTCTACCTACTCGCACAAACCCCTTACTCTCTTGATAAAGATACCTCACTGCTTCTAAAAGCTTTACCCCGATACCATATATTCGTATGATGTTCCACAATGCATCTCAATGAGTCATATGTCTTATCTAGATCCATAAATGCTTACCACAGATCCTTATGTTTCCCTAAATATTTCTCACATATCATTTACCATTCCTGAAACCAAATTGTTTCTCTCCAGTTTGAAGTTCTGTGCACGTCAGCAGCCTCTCAAGCACCACTCTTCCCTACAATTTTCTAGGTACTCTCAACAAGCTAATACCTTTATAATTCACACACTCACCTTTGCCCCCCGTACCATTTAACACTGGCTCTATACACGCATTCCGTCAACCCTTCGGCTCGTTACTTTTATCCATACCTCCGTTAAAAATCCTAGCTAACCAATCAACGAAATAGTCACTCCACTATCTTCAGAAATTCAACTGCAGTCCCATCCAATCCGGCCGCCTTTCCACACTTCATTTCACACAAGGCTTTCACCATATTTTCTCTCTTCACCAAACCACTTGCCATGACTCACTTCGCATACCTTCCCGATCCAAATACACTACATCTGCCAGCCTATTATGAAACACATTCAACAGTCCTTCACAACTCTCATTCCATATCCTGTTCACCTCATCACTACCTGTTACCACTTCTTCATTTGCCCTTTTAACCGATGTTCCTATTTGTTTTCTTTATTTTTTCTCACTGTTAACCTCAATCCAAAACTTTTTTCATTCTCCCTGAATATTGCCGATATCCGTAGTATATACCGTGTTTATACCTCTTACGTGTGTGTGTGTGTGTGTGTGTGTGTGTGTGTGGGCTGCTCGACCAGTAATGAAAAAAATACTTCCTTCATGTCAGAATGTTAGATCTCTCACTAGCGAAGATGATATGTTTTCTGCACGTGAACAAATTCCCGGAAAGACGTCTCTGGCGCTGTCAAAGCCTGGCCCTCATTATGTTCTCTGGTAAAGGAGACACGAACATCAGACGTGTGTGCTACTAAGAAACCCAATGATTCTCTCGGGTTGAGTTCATGTATATATTTCATATCTTATTTTGGACGGACGAGAACCCAAATTTTGCGTGTTACTCTGGTGAGAGAATGGAGTTGAAAGAGTTCGCAAAATCACCTGAAGAAAATATAAAAGAAATTATGCATACGACTGAGAAAAACACATCATCTTGAGTCTGTCATCATTAGATATATAATCCTGCATAAGAATACATCAGCATAAAAATGTCGTGGGCATACGAAACTTTATATTGAGCACGCGAGCCGCAGAAGTCTGGAGAATAATGACTATGCATAAGGAATTCCAAAATTACCAGAAACTTTGATGATGTTCTTGTATTCTGTTTCTTCTCTCCCTTAGCTCCAGGTTCTCTGTTGGCGAAATTCTCTCACGGCTTCATTGTTGATATCATATGTATATGTAGACAGCTCTCTATATTCTACTTTCTTCTTTGATTGCCAGTGTCCGTTTTTCATCATATGATTTATCCTCTCCTAACCAATGTTTGCAGCATTTGGCATTGCAGTAAATTAGATTAAGATGAATATCACAACAACAGCAAAAAGAAATCCTTTGTATGTGAGTATCATTTTTCGAGGGAAACCTCTGCATCAGTCAGAATGATGCCATCCAGCCTGAGAAGGTACACCTTGATCCGCCCCTCACATACAGAACAACAGAAGCTGTCAACACCTGTTGCAAAAAACTCAGCAGCGCCTCCAACTGTTGCCACTACTACCACAACAGAAGCCAAGGAGTAACAGCAGCAATAACAACAACAAATAAGGGTGATAAACAGCAGCAACCATAACTATAACTATATACAACATAGATCAACGAACACAGTTACCAGAACAAGACCCAGTAACAAATAAAGTAATTAAAAAACAGCAGCTATCCACTACAGCCAAGACTAACGGCAAACAACAACAACATTACCGACTGTTGCAACTACAAAAGTTATCAGCGAAAAGGAAATATAACAAAAATGGAGAATTTTGGTACCATATCGGTAATGAATAATCCCGTGAAAAATGAGACATTTATATGGACAAAACTTATCAGTTGTGGAGCGAAGCAACGCTGAACTGACAGAAGATCCATTCTAACGTAGCCCCTCCTCCCTCAACACACACACACACACACACACACACACACACACACACCACTGAGACCAGTGAAAACAGCGGACAGAGGGGGACAGCAGGAACAATATCAGGGGCTGATTAACAGACTCAAAGTATGAAAACTGAAGCGGTGGGAAAGAGATTTGGAATCACTGAAACAGACGTTCACAAAAATCAAGTGCAGCTTTAGAAAGAATAATATAATTCGAAAAAGTTAGAAACGTGCAGAGCATGCAGAATAAGTGCTTTTAAGAAAAAGAAAAAAGGAAGAGTTTAGATGAAGCCTGAGACACAGAAGTTATCGAGTCAATACTGAACGATATAGCAGAAAGATGGGTGGCACCAAAATTAGAGAAATCAATAATGGAAGATGATGATATCTAAATGGTTCTCTTTGATTGGAAGAGGATCATATTCCAGAAAAAGAGTAAAAGGTGAAAAAAATTAAGAACGATGAATAAAAGAGTACCAGCAGCTACAGAAATGATGAAACGGTACGTAACGAATTGATACATATAATTAAGACGTGAGGGGTAGACCAGCTATATTCGCTCTAGAGTCGTCTAACCAGGAGGTACTTAGATGGGTTAAGAAACTCAAAAACAAAGTGGAATTCGGGAGGGTATTCACCACAGGTGATAGATCAAGGGGAAGTGGGAATAAAAACAAGTAATACACGTAGGTAGCAGGTAACAGGAGACACCAAAAAGAGGCCAGAGGACGGAATAGCCCCGCCACTACCACAGAGAAGTCAGGGATACAAAGCGATGGACACATCAGACTGAAATTTGAATATCCAAATGCAGATGAACTAAAAGTTGACGATTAAGAGCCAGAAGTCAAAAATCGAACTAAATTCTTAATAATATAGGAGTTGTGGAGACAAAACTTGGAGAGATAAGACGTCACCCATTCTGTCCAGAACATATCATAGCAAATGGATAACGGAAAGAATTGAGCGAAGGAGGACGGTCTCTCCTAATAAGAGATAACTTTAAGCTTCAGAATATTGTGGTAGATGGTACAATCAGGCAACACAGAACGGGAAGGGTAGCTCTAATATAGAATTCCAAGAAGGTGTTAATCATATATGATTCTCTAAATCATTTTAATAAACTGGAACAGCTATACAATGAACTCATTGAAGGAAAAACACTAATAACATATCAAGAGAAATCACTTATAAAAGATGGACCTTAGATTCTCACAGGTACAGAATATCTTGAGGACATAAGTTCGTGGAGTGTTTAGTTGAAAATATCCTTCACTAACATGGCAACGAACACACTAGGGTGAAGGAAACTGACATGTCATTTGTAGATCTTATCTCCTTATATAGTATCGTGGATACAGAGAATATCATATATGATACATCAGGAGGAAAAAGTGATCATGAGATGCTGGAGTTAAATTATGTATAAACGAGGACATAGAAAAAGCAATAATATAACCTGATCCAAAGAGTACCGTAGATCTGGTCATGGAGATTATGCAGAAGTCAATGCTTTTTATAGCATCTTTAACTTGGAGGCAGAGTTTAGTGGCTAGGAACAATGGCACTGTGGTGAAAGGTTCTGTGAAAGTTACAAGAAAGGAGTATGAACATGGGTTTGTTTCACCTCAAAAAAAGGAGGGAAAAGACAAAGGAGCGATGCTCTAATGAAAGGTGTCAAAAAGCGAAAGAGCGTAGCAATAGGCTATGGAAAAGATATAGGCAAAAATCCAGCCAACCAGAATTTGAAAAGGATAAGAGAGTAAGAGACGATTATGGCAGGATAAGAAAGAAGACAAAGAAATTAGAGAAAAAAAAAAGAAATGTGAGCAAAGCAGGAGAGAATCGAAAACTTTTCCACAAATTCATCAAAGTGTCCGTTAAAAAAAACTACTAAGGGATTCAGAGGGAGAATCATTGAAGGAAGATGTAAATATATGCCAGGAAATGAGTCGGAGATCTAAAAGGGAGCGATATAGCCTCAACACCAGTGAGACAGAATTGAGAGACGAGGTTTTGGAAAGCACTAAGATGCGCTAGGATATCTATAGGAGACACAAACAGATCATCAAAGAGACTTGAACCACAAAAGGCTTATGGTCCTATTGAAATATATCCATGTGTGATGAATATGATAGTAGATACACTTGACAAACCACTCGAAATGTTTTTCAAGATGATCGCTGGAAAAAGTTCCGAGAGGATGTGCTGAACTACAGACTGGTCTCACAGTCTCCCTGACGAGCGTGGTTTGTAAGTTACTGGAAATGATGATCCGAAAGAACACAGATGACTTCTTAAAGAAAAGAAACAGTTCAAGTTAGAGGCGCTATCTTCTTTTTTCAGATAAAGGAGATCAGAAGTTAAGAACCTCTCAGATTTCTGCGAGAATGTGAGTTCCGTCGTCAAGGAAAAAAATGGCAGGATAGATTGTTGGTGTCTGGACTGCCAAAAGGCAAAGCCACATAGAAGGAAGGTAAAAGACTTGGAATTTCAAGCAGGATTAAAGGGAGACTCATTTATTGGATAGAATATTACATTCGTGGAAGGGTACAAAGGACTCATGTCAGAGGAGCTATCTCGAGATGGGTTTAGGTTACCGGCGGTGTGCAGCAGGGTTGTTTTAGGACCATTGTTCTTCTTGATCTATGTAATGACTTGCCAGAGGGATTGGATTCCTACATAAACATGTTTGTCGATGAGGGAAGTGAAAAGTAAGGAGGATACATAAACATACAAGAGAACCTAAAAAACTCCACAGTTGATTTGATATATGGATGATGAAATTCAAATCGAATAATCGTACAGTAAACGAGTGTGGGACCCAGTAAGAGAAGGACCATAACTATCGTATGGATCAGGTCCCTTTAATACTCTGTTTATGAAGAGCATCTAGATGGAAACAAGCTGCAGGGATCTGTGAGTGCGAGAACTTGGGAGCTGACATCGTTCCTAACCTGTTCTCAGAGTCCAACACTGGGAGAGGAATAAAGGACACAAAATATGGAGATAAAGAAATATCAAGCTGGCTTTTCATATCCTACTCAAAGCCAAACCTAGAATATGCTTCTCAGGTTTGGTCACTGCTCTTGGAGAGACACGAAGAACTTTAGACAAGAAAAGGATAATAAAGATTTTTGCAGAATGAAGTGAAATGGGATGCAGGGAAAGGCTATGGAGGCCTTGATTTTGCCTACATTGAAAGAGAGAAGAGCTATGGGTGACCTGATCAAATTGATTTAAGTTTTTTAAAGTAGTTTTATGACGCAGATTGTGAAAAGGTCTCTGAAAGATACAGAGATGGCACAACCAATGGCCATTACATGAAAGTAAAGAAGAAATTTGTTAGAGAGAATGTAAAAGAAGTATTTCTAAGTATAAGAGTAATGAACGAATGTAATAAACCGAGGTATGAGACACAGAGAAAGTTCAAAAGATGGTGCCTCATGCCCCGTGAGTGTATAATTTCCTCCTCGTACAATTCAAATAAGTAATTACACACACGTAATCTTACCCAGTTTTTCTGGATGAAATTACTGAAAAGATTTTGTGACAGTTTGCTCAGCAAAGCCTTTCATTTCTTTTAATTAGAGTCTTCGTGATCACAATTAGAAGAAGCAAAGAATAAGAATTTTCTCATTTTTGTGAACATAGACGTATGCCATCATGGAAAAAGATTTATGTTCCTTAAAAAAGCCTGCATCTCAGAAGATGAATTTAAAGCCCTGTAGGTAACAAAAATAAGAAATTACAGAACAGCATTATCTTGATTAGCGCGCACAGGCGTTTTATAGAAATAAATATTTACTAAAACTAATGACTAATAATCATTTTACCAGTCTCATCAATAACAATTACGAAAAAACGAAATAGTAATAACTGCAATAATACTGATGATAGCCAAGATTATGTGATCATCATGAAAATGATAACTGTAACAGTAGTAATGATCATCATCAGAAAAGTATCATGATAATGGCAAAGAACAAGTCATGCCATACAGACTTCTCCGTGCTTTCCCCTGACGACTTCATATACCTTGATTCAGCCTAGTCAAGCCAATCCCTTCGATCCCATTCTCTATATCTCATGCACACTTCACACCCTCCTGCCTAGTTCAGGTCCCGACAACTCAAAGCCTCTTTCACTCCATCCTTCAGTCTCCTTCTCGGACTCCCCTTCTCTCCTTGCTCCCTCCACTTATGAAACATATATCCTCTTACTCAGTCTTTCTTCATTTATCTCTCCATGTGTTCAGACCATTTAACTGGAAACTGTTCAGGTGTTTCTGTTAATTCCACCCACTAACGCATCTTTCTCGTGCACTGTTGTTCAAAACACGATCAACTCCCACTTGCACCCATAGAGCGCCTTCGGGACTGTTATACCATCAATCATACCCATCTTTGCCCTCAGTGACAGTAACCTCGCCTTCCATACACTCCTCCTCAACGCAGACAAGTCCTTGTAGCCCTCTCATCCACTTTTGGTTCACATCAGCACCCAGAGTTCTACCCTCTGTCGTTCTCACTCACAGGTATCCAAAACAATCCAATTCCTCATGGTTTTCCCGATTTAAGCTCACATTCAAACCAACCTTACTCGTCATCCTGCTAAACCTCATAACATTAATTTCATTCACAGTATCTCTCAACTCTCTCCTTTTAAACACTCCCCCAAACTCAGAAACCAAACTATGCAGTTTCCCATTCGAGTCTGCAACCAAAGCCATGTTATCTACAAGACCCACCCTTAAGATACACCTATCTCCCTCAACACCCAATCAATGAACAGTTTAAACCGCCATGGTGACATCACTTTACCTGGAATCAATCGCCCTCATCCTTTCCCACTTTCACACATTTCTCACTCTCCTGAAGACAAATTCTCACTGCATCTAGTAGCTTACTTTGTAGCAACTTCTATAACGTATCTTTGTTAACCCTGTCATACGTTTGCTCCAGATCCATAAACGCCACCTACTAATCCCTCTCTTTTTCTAACTTTTCTCACAATTTTTTCATAGTAAACACTGGTACATACATCCTCTAACACTCCTGACGCCATATTGCTCTACTTATAACTGATGTTGCAATGTGTGCCACCACCCTTTCAGTCAACACTCTCCCACACAACATGGCAGGTATACTATAATAAAAACATTCATTTTTGTCCCCCTAACCTTTAAAGGCATTCTTACGGCGTACGTTTTCTTGGACAATTCAAGCACAGGCAATAATGACTAACCATTCAACAACTCGGTTACCCTCTCTCTTAAGAGATTCTACAGCAGTCTAATGCACTCCAGCGTTTTTCCACATTTCATCTCATGTAAGGCTTTCATCGCCTATCTTATTAAAGCATTCGCAATAACAATAATGATTATAATGATAATGAAAATGATAATAATAATGATGATAATTATGATAATAATAATGATGATAATTATGATAATAATAATGATGATAATTATGATAATAATAATGATGATAATAATAGTAATAATAATAATAATGATGATGATAATGATAATAATATTAATAATGATAATGATAATAATAATAATAATAATAATAATAATAATAATAATAA
>JAYMFT010168073.1:0-12289 GCA_038088735.1 Panulirus argus | reverse complement strand
TAATGTGGGGTTTCCAAGAAAGATTGGATGTTACAGTAATACCAAGTATGTTCATTGAGTTAAGAGGTGGAATTACATGTACCAATTAGTAATGTAAAGCTGTGCAGTGCCTTTGGCAGATGAACCTCACCAACTTACATTACGCTAACTTACCTAACAATGTGCTTTCAGTAGTCTATGTCGAAGTTCTTAGCTCAAGCTAAATTATCATATCATATATGGTATCATAGTAACCACAGATCTACAAAAAATACCAGTAATAAAAACCTCTTTGATATTTCGCACTTATTATAATAATCCACCTCAATCTCATATTGTTTACATTGATACACGATGCACCACCAGCTAATGAGTGTTGGCAAAGTTGCCAGGGCAGATTTGCATCATCATAGCAAGCCCAAAGTAGCTAAATGCATGGTAAGTTATGGTATGGTAGCACAGGATGATGTAAAACATAAAGTATTAATTTCTAAAAGTTTATTTATGGATACATCAATTTTTGTTCATTAAATTTGAAACATCAATTTTTGTTAATTAAATCTGAAACAAAAGAAAACTACATTACCATATTTCTGAATATTTTCATTAAAATCCATCAAAATCATTTTCCTTGTCATCGTCTTCAATCATGCTGTCATTAGCCTCATAATCCCACAAGTCATCTTCAGTTCCATCAAGAGCATTCAGTCCCATATTTTTCAAAAGATTTCACCACAGTTTCTGGTCTAATTGTATCCCAGGCCTCTACAATCCACTCACATAAAGTTGCTAGTGATGGAACTTGGATGTTGCCTTCCTTTGTGTATGTCTTATTTTTTTTTTATGCTGAAGGCTCCAGTCACAGACAAAAGTCCACATAAAGGCTGGGCCCTAATTGAAATATAGAGGGAAAAAAAAAAAAAGGAAATTTATGAATTTTTGAGAAAGTGAAAGACCTGTCTCTTGAAATGAGCCAGGTCATAGTTATTGGGAAAGACATGAGTAGGTAGAGAGTTCCAAAACTTCAACATGTTGGGAAAGAAACAGTTATCAAAACGGCACACCCTTGAGTTGCCGATGGCCACACACTAATCATGTGATGCAGCAGCTTGCCGAGTATTCCATGATCTAGCTGGTGGTGGGGGCACACAAGCAGCCAGCTCTCAGGAGCAAAAGCCAAAGTAATTCCTATATAAGTGGGAAAGTGAACCAACATTGCAGCGTAGGGCAAGGGGTCAAGTTTGGAAGTTAGCCAGTTGTTCCACTTTCTTATTGCATCTTTGAAAGGTTTATTTATTAAAACATCCAGTGGTTGGACAAGAGCTGTTATCCACCAGGAATCACAGCTATATCAGTGTTTTCCTTCCTAATCCCAGCAGTAACACTGTCAACCAGATGTGAACAAAACACATCCCACACAAGAATTTTTTCTTTGCAGTCCCTCGGCTCGAAAGTTCCAGACTTTATTCTGCCATATTTGTGTGCCGCCTTCATTCATCCATCCTTTCTCATGCACATGGATGATTATACCTTTTGGAGACTTTTGCTTTGGAATTTCTTTTTTCAATATTACCATAGGTGTCAGCTTTGTGCCATCAGCCATACATGACAGCACAACTGTGAATCTTGATTTTTTATGTCTTGTAGTTTTAACTAATAACATTTCTTCACCAACTTTATTCACTGTTTGACTGACTGGCATACCAAAATTTATGGGAGTTTCATCTGTTTCCAATACAAGAAAGTCTATATGCATTCTTCTTCTGGCATCTGATTATGAACCTATAAAATTCAAAAACCTAGTCATCAAGTTCTTATGGAAGATGCTGTGACATTTTCATTCTCTGTCTCAGTACAAAATCATTTCTTTTCATAAATCTTATGCACCAACCATGGCTTGCCTTAAAATATCTGATGCCTAATTTCCTTGACAGTTTTATGGCAATGAATTGAATTGATCCTCGGGAAACTCCATGTCCATTCTGTCAGTTTTCATTGACATACTTTGTCATTTCAACTTCCAACTGTGGCCATTTGTTACACTTTCCTCTGTTATCACATTTGTTTTTCGGCACATGCTTAAGTTGTGCAGAGCTTTCTCTGGTCTCTAACCTTTTTTTTCAGATACCTTAAATTCAATTGCTGCTGCATAGTTGTTAGTCTGTTCTGCATATTCAGTCATTCAGAGATTGAACTTTGCTGTGAACTTGTTCCTTCTTGAATTCATGCTGAGGTGAACATGGGTCGATTTTGGTGGGAGAATCACACAAATATCCATTATGGTATTTGTTTGGTGTCTTATGTATTCTTAAAAATGAATACTTGTAAATCAAAAGTACCGTAACATTGTACTTTATACAAACTTGTCATATTTCTGGAAAATAAGAAGCCAGACAATATGAGTATAAACACAATTTCAAAATATGGTAACATCAAAGGCTGCTTAGAAATGGCCGATGCAAAGGCAAAGCCTCTGTGGCCAGGGTTCTGCCATATCAGCTAGACAGAATCTGTTTCTCGAATCGTTTTCAGTTAAAAAACTGTTACATCACAAGTATATTTCACCTTAACTGAGTCTGAATGAATTTATTCTCTGAAATAAATATTAGTTTTGCTGAAATGTGGTGTATTTCAATGTAAAATAGGATAAAATACGTGACAAAAACAAAAGGCTTTACCTAACCTTTCGATGTTCAAGAGGTGTCACTTGTTTTTCTTAATAGTTTTCAGTTACAATACTGTTATATTTCAATGATATTCTATTCATATTGTGCTTGATATAATACACCCATGGAAATGTAATATTTTGTTGAAATGATATATGTATTACAGTGAAAAGTGGGATAAAATCATGTCAAAAACAATCAACTTTCACTTGCTTTCATTGTTTAAAAAAATGTTTCCATAATCGCTTTTCAAATGATTTTCAGTTAAAAACTGTTGTATTACGATAATATTCTATCCTAATTGATTTGAATAAATACTTGAATGGAAAAATACAATATTTTTGCTGAAAGTACCCACATTTCAGTATAAAGTGCTGTAATAATAAATGGTAAACAATTTGTCTTCAGTGTATTGTGTTGCAGGCTCCGTGACCCTCAGTTTATAGGACATACAGTGTTTTTCAGGGAGGATTTTCTGAAATGAGGTTTATATGCCATAATATATGGTGCTTTATTACCCTCATTTGTTGCTCCATTACCTTCAAAAACTTGGGTCGACCTATACACGAGGCATATCATAAATTAAAGATTTCTTGGCCAAAAATCAAGGGTCGACCTATACGTGAGGTAGACCTAGATGAATATATACAGTAAATAAAAATATCTAAAGAAAGATGGTAAAACACTTTAAGGATAAATATCAAACTATTGTGACTGTCCACTGTAAGCTAATCCTTATGCAATTTATTTCCAAACATGGCTAACAAATAATACTTAATGAAAAATTAATTTGAACTGATTTTCCCCCTTCTTTTGAATCGAGGACATTGAACACTTTTCCTTTCTAACTAAATTTTGAGAAACAATTTTGTCCCATGACAGAAATTCTGCTTTAATGTACCCCTCCCATCAAAATTTGACCCTAAAATAAAAAGATTAAAAAAAACTCACCTGAAGACATACAACTTTATCACCAGGGCGAGCAGATATTTCAGAAGAGAAATAACCTTCACCAACACTTCTCTGTCTTGCACGAGTTTTTCCACATGCCACAGGGTTTACTGCCTCTAGATGGGATGGATTTGGCATCATTGTGACATGCAGTGAGTGCTCCCCAATTTGTAAGTCTACTGAGTTTACTGTGAAAAGAGAAAGCATTATATAGAACCAGAAGGGTGTTTCATGGGACACTAGCATTGCTTTTAGTGCAGCACTGTTATTGGCAATGAAATAAGAAAAGGGTGGAATTATTGCTTGAAAATCATCAAAAATATGGCTTGATTAGAGGTTACAGATTACAATAAAGTTGTTGGTTACCCAGCTGTCTCTCTAGGAGTTATTTTCTACCTGAACACATGACAGTCTGTTGAGTGCAATTAAGATTTCCATGTATGTACACTCATCCTTCTAATTTCATAACAGTATAATGTTTGTAAAAAGAATGAAAGTTAAACTTCCACCATCAGCAAAAAACTGTGATGTAAAGAATTACCATAAATCACAAACTGTATCAATGATAAGTAAAGTACTGAACATTTCAGATTGGGGTAGGTAAGTAATGGTATTACAAAAAAAATGAAGTTTATAACAATGACTGACAATAAAGCATATAAACAGATACTGGTAATATGAATTTTGATGCATTATGTGTATAATGTAAATCCCCTTGGCGAATATCAAAACATCATCACTGTAACATGTAACTACAATTACCTTATTTTGTGGCATATGACGAATTTCTAAAATACATATTCCAAAAACTACCCTGCATGTAATACACTGAAGATCAGGTCTAGAATGAATATAGCACAGGTATTACCCTAAATTTCAAGCACCTCTTATGAAATACAGGATCTCACAACTTCTGTATTTAAGAAAACACTACCCTTTAAAAGATCTCATATAATCTACTGTATAAAGTGTAGATATCACTAAATTGTAGATGAAACACAAATCTTGCAATGCTCAACATGTTATAGAGGATGATCCAGTAAATGTGGAGAGTGATAAGTCATCCATTCAAAGCAATCATCTTGAGGGTGAAGATGAGAAAGATGATATGGAAGTGAACAAAAGCCAAAGGAATTTCCTTTTCATTTTTCTCTGTCTTAATATGTGATATATGAAGCTCTGAATATTCACTGGGTAACAAATCATGATCAGAAATATACAAGCAATATTTTCATATACTAAAAACAAGTGCTTTTTGTTTTTCTGTTTGACTCTTTGAAATTCAATTCAACTATATAGAAATAATGTTGCATTTTCATTGAAACATTGCTTATAAGAGTTATCAATAGAGAAATGTACTTCTGGAAAACAACAGGCCTGCAGCTACAGAGAAAGAAGTGTTCCTTTCGGCACAGTGTTGCATGAGTAAAGCAGTGTTCCTTGTCAGGCAGCAAAGGTAGCGCACACCACTTCGCACAAAGCGAGTATCTAATGACTGATACGAGAGTTAATAATGTGATGCCTGATACGAGAGTTAATATGTACCATAATGTATGAGTAATGTGATGAGTGAAGTGGTTACAGTATAGCTGATGAAACAGTCTTCATTTATATTGGAAATCTTATCATTAATTTACTGTAATGTTACTGAAACACTGAATATCTGGGTTATGAAAAGAGAACTGTACTTCAGAAAACACCAAGCCTGTAGCTGGGGGAGGTAGTGTTCCTTTCTAGGAATCCATGTTCCTTGGTGGGTAACTGTGGCAAACAATACTACCCAGACAGCAAGTGTGTGTGATTTTTGATGGACGAGTCTGCATGTGTAACAATAATGTTGATCCACAATGGTACCATTCGGATTGGCAAAGCCTCCATAACTCAACAGAAAAATAAAAGGAAATCTTCCAAAGCTTTTGGCTATTTACCAAGGCCTGTTCAAGAGGAATAAAAAAAGATTACAGAAGGTATCTGAACAAATATAAAAGAAACTAAGTCCCCTATCTGAGGAACAAAGTTGTACGTGACAATCTTACATGGTACCCAACCCAGCATCAAAGGAATTCCCTCTATGCTTTGATGAGTTTTGAAGATGTACCAATATGTATGAGTAATATGGAGACTACAGTGGATACGGTATTGTTGACACAACATAGCCTTCATCCATCTTCGAAAGATTAATGATAACTTTTCCATACCATTCTTGAAACATTACTTATTTGAGTTATTAACTGAAATATATACTTAAGAAAAACAAGAGGCCCTTACTCTTGTTCTTGGGCAGGTTGCTGAGATGGCACTAGGTGCTCTGCAGACAATGAGTTTGCACAAGGACTGATGCGTGAGTTAACATGTACCATAATGAATGAGTAATGTGGTGAGTGAAGTAGTTATGGTATTGTTGACAAAACACATCCTATGTTTATCTTTGTAAGCTTACAGATAATTCTAATTTCATGTTTTTGAAACATTGTCTATTTCAATCATTAATGGAAAACAAGTCGATAAATTAGCACCAGTGGGACAACCAGCAGATGAAGTAACATTTTGTTTACCAACCATGCCTACTCATGCAGCTGAGGATAATTTTGCACTTTCATCTTAATACAGGTGAGAAATGATAACTGTTTCATTCACATCAGTCATACGTGTGTATTTCATCTATAACTGTACTGGACAGTGAATACTGCTGGATGACACTTGCCACCCACCATGAGAAATCCTGGATATGGCCATAGCTCATAACATATTGTATAAAAATGTTTCAATTGTTATTATTTGCTTACAATCGTATATAGTTTATTCTTGTTGTGTTCTAGTTTTATCACATGATTAGTAAGCATCTCTCTTTCAGTCACTTCAGCAGTCTTGGGCCTCTGAAAAACTACAGACAGCTGTCAAATGAGTTACACAATAAAAGAAAGACACTCTGGCCAAAAATCTTTGGTTCATGGTTACTTCACACAGTTGACTATTAGAGCATTAGAGCATATACAGCACTACTTGCACTTGAACTTGATGGCCTCTTTGCAAATCTTCTGAGGAGAAATACCTTGAAGAGTGTGCAAAAACTTTAAAAGACAATTGCATGATGCAAATATTCACATGCTAGCCAATTCAAACTCAAGCCTGCAACCTACATCATGGATAAATGTGCATGCACCAGTAAATGCAGTCTAAATTTCTGGAAAAGGACAATTTTTGCCAATTAGTTTTTTACATTATGTATTATAAAAAATCTAATATTCTAAGTGCATTACCATAAGGCCAAATTTACATACAATATTACCAATCTATTGGAACTAAAGTACATATTCTGTTATGGTATATTTCTGTAACCCTGTAACTTGAATGTCTATGAAATGGGGACCTATATACCTTTAAACATACCCATTTTTACTTTCCCACATAATGATCCATCTTTCCAAACACTCCTTAAAGTTCCCATATCTGAATGTCTGAATCTCTACAGAAGTCCTGAATATTTCTTTCAATCCCAAATGGACATGAATCCAGCTCACCCTCCAATCACCTTGAATAGACAGTCTTTCCTATTGAACTATCCATTGCAAGCATGACACATGCATGACATTTAACTCTCCATACCAACACAAAGTTGTACCTGACAATCTTACATGGTGCCCAACCTGGCATCAAAGGAATTCACTCTATGCTTTGATAAATTTTGAAGATGTACCATTATGCATGAGTAAAGTGGAGACTACAGTGGAACACACAAACTAAACACTCTCGGAACACTAACGTGTACAATATTTCAACAAGAAAAAGAATCTCTCAAAATCCTATTTACACAATTCATCTGCTCCAAAATAAACTATGCTCCATCTGCCTGGTCATTGACGCTCTCAAAAACAAACTTAACAAAGCTGCAAATAACACAAATTAGTGCACTCTGAACAATCACTAGCTACCTAGTAACTTCAAACACTCAAGACCTTCACAAAGAAACAAAAGTCAATCTAATACAGTCCCACCTCAACATGCTCTGCACTCAATTCTATGCAACAATACATTCTTCCATCCAAGCCTCTCTGCAACTAACCACCAATCCTCATGTAGAAATTAAAACCTTACGATAACACAACCTTCACTGACCTCTATTAATAAATCCCATAACACACCCTTCATTACCGTCTACTAATAAATCCCCCCACCCCCAACAAATATACTACTGAAAAAACACATACACACTGAAATAACCTGACACACATTAAACAAACAACCTTCTAACTCAGTCTTAACTCCATCCCACCAGACATACAAACATCACAAACCACACTCCTAAGAAAAACACAAGTCACACTCTACTGCTTAGGCTATGGACATCATCCACCATGGCAAACACCATTTTAACATATCCCAAGACCCTTCATGCCCATGATACAACTACCATACTGAACACATCCAGCACCTGCTACTGAGCTACCCTACACTCTCTGCATAAAGATGCATACACATTACAACACTTGATGTCCCATGGTCCTGGCCAGTGGACATGACCAGCTTCCTGAGTGCCGCAGGAGCCTCTAAGGAGAGAAGGGACTCTGGGACAGGAAGGTACAATATATACATACTTTTTCTCATACCTGAAAGCTGTTTCCCACATTAGCATGGTAGTGCCACAAAACAGACGAAAAAAGACACATCACTAACACTCACATGTATATACATATATGCAGATACACATACATATTCATATATATATACACACACACATATCAATACATATACATGAAGGTGAAATCACAATGCAGGAGGAGTTCTGATAACATTAAAAAAGAATTTTTCTGTACATGTAGCACTACATACTTCACAGACACAATCCGCCTCATCAGATACAAACAATTCATAAAGTTTTTAAATCCCAATACCACCATACAGATTCTGTTTTCAAACATATAAATATATACACAAATGTACATATTCATACTTGCTCACCTTGATCTATCCCGGCACCACCCTGCCCCACAGGAAACAGCCTTGCCACCCCCTGCATCAGCCAGGTAGTGCCAGGAGACAGACGTAGAAAGGCCACATCCGCTCTCACATCCATACACGAGCTGTCATGTGTAATGCAACAAAACCACAGTTCCCTATCCACATCCAGGCCCAACAGATCTTTCCATGGTTTACCCTGGACATTTCACATGCCCTGGTTCACTCCACTGATGTCACGTTGACCCCAGTATACCACATCATTCCAATTCACTCTATTTTGGGCATGCTTTTCACCCTCCTGCATGTTCATGCCCCAATCTCTCAAAATCTTTTTCACTTCATCCTTCTAACTCCAGTTTGGTCTCTTGCTTCTCCCTATTCCCCCCATCTCTGACACATATATACCCTATGTCAACCTTTCTTCATTCATTCTTTACATATGTCCAAACCATTCAACACACCCTCTTCTGCTCTCTCAACAACACTTTTTATCTCCACACATCTCTCTTTCCCTATCATTATCCATTTAATCAAACCACCTCACACCACATACTATCCTCAAATATCCCACTTCCAGCACATCCACCCTCCTCCATGCAACCCTATCTAGAGCAGATGCCTTGCAAACATATAATATTGTTGGAACTTCAACCATATGCACCTCTCCTCTATGAGACAATTTTCTTTCCTTCCACACATTTTTCATCTCTACCAGAACTACCCCCCTCAGAAAAACAGAGAGAGAGAGAGAGAGAGAGAGAGAGAGAGAGAGAGAGACTTCAGCTTCCATGGTTCCATTCACTGCCAAGTCAACTCCCAAATATCCAAAACATTTCAATTCTTCCAGTTCCTTTCCACTCAAACCCACATCCCAACCAACTTGCCCCTCAACCCTGCTGAACCTAATAACCCTGCTTCTACTCACAATCACTCTTAGCTCTCTCCCCTCACACACTCTTCCAAACTCAGTCACCAACTTCTGCAGTCTCTCACTCAAATCAGCCACCAGTTCTGTATCATCAGCGAACAACAACTGACACTTCCCAGGCCCTCTCATCCCCAACAGACTGCATACTCACCCCTCTCTCCAAGACTCTTTCATTTACCACCCTCACCATCCCATCCATAAACAAATTAAACAATCATGGTGACATCACACTCTCCTGCTGCAGACCAACCTTCACTGGGAATCATTCACTCTCCTCTCTTCTGACTCACACACACTCCTTGCACCCTTGATAAAAACTTCTCACTATTTCAAGCAGTTTACTTCTCATACCATATTTTCTTAAGACCTTCCACAAAGCACCTCTATCATCCCTATCATATGCCTTCTCCAGATCCATGAATGCCACATACAAATTCATCTGTTCTTATAAGTATTTCTCATGTACACTTTTCAAAGCAAACATCTGATTCACACACCCTATAACACTTCTGAAATAACACTGCTCCTCCCTAATCTGATGCTCTGTACATGTCTTCACCCTCTCAATCAACACCCTTCCATACAATTCATACAATTTACTTATGCCTCTGTAAACTGAACATTCACCTTTACCCCCTTTGCCTTTATACAATGGCACTATACATGCATTCTGGCAATCTTCAGGCACTTCACCATGATCCATACTATCTACCTCTATCTATATATCTGGGAACCCCCATCAATGGGTGGCCACAGCAAAAGTCTCTCCACTTATCCTTACATGACTTCCTTGCATACACAATTCCACACATTCTTCCATCATCTCTCCCTCCAGTATTTCTCCAACCTATTTGCCCATGTCACAGATGGCTTTCCTCTCACACCAACCCTTTTAACTGTTAATATCATACACTCTCCTTGTAAACTCGCAGTCTTGCATTCTTTCCACATGCCCAAACCACCTCAAAGTATTACATTTCACCCATTCTACCACTCCACAATTCATTCCCTTTGCATTCTCTGTCATACCACATCTCATACACATCTTCATTTCTTTCTGCATTCCATCTAGTCACAACACATGCTCTTCTCAAATAGCTCATTTCCACAGCCTAGATTCTTGACCGCTGTGACTCATTCCACATCTATGTTTCAGCTGCAAAGATCAGGGTTGGAAGGACTACGCTCTCTCTTAATCCTCTCTTCACTTCCATACTTACACCTCTACCTTACATTATTCTATAAAAGACCCCAATGACTCTTCTACCTTGTACTACTCTCTCCCTTAACTCTCCTTCCATATTACCATACTTATCTAAGAAAGCTCCTGAGCTCTTAAATTCTTTCACCTCTTCCAGTCTCTCTCCCCCCCATATCCAAATCACAATTTAGTCACTTTCTTCTTTCACTCTATATAGTTTTACAAAATCTATACTTTCACTCTTTCCTTTCAAACACCATTACTTTACTTTTACTTGCATCTACCTTCAATCACCTACACTTATACACATTATAAAACACACTGACAACCTTCTGCAACTCCTCTTCACTCTCAGCAAACAACACAGTATTATATGCAAACAAGCTTGCCACTATCTACCATATCTCACTACCACACTCCATCTCTGCACCCTTTTTCCCTAGTTTTGCTTTCATCTCTCTTATCACTCCATCCATACATATATTAAAAAGCCACGATGACATTACACACTCCTGCTTCACACCTACATGTATCCCAAAACTTTTGCGTGACTCTCCATCTACTCTTACACATGCATTTGCTCCTCTATAGGTTTGTATTTGCTCCTCCATAGGCTTTTACACCATCCAACAGTTTTCCCCCTCACCATATATCCTTAACACTTCCCACAGAACATTCTATTTGACTCTGTCATACACTTTCTCCAGATCCATACAAGCTGCATACAACTTCTTGCCTTTCACTAAATACTTTTCCACAGTCACCTTTACCACAAAAATCTGATCCACACATCCTGTGCCTTTCCTAAAACCCCCTTGCTCCTCACTCATTCTGCATTCAATAACTTCCATCCCTCTATCTATTACTATCCTTGTATATACGTTTTGCTGGTATACTTAACAGACTTATTCCCCTATAATTGCTACATATATCCTTAGCACCTTTCCCTCAGGCACCACCTTCTGTTTCCATGCTAAATTACATATCAGATGCATCCACTCTATCACATTTTCTCCTCCATACTTCAGCATTTTAGCAATAATCCCATCCACTCCAAGTGCCTTTCCTACCTTCAGCCTCATTATTGCCTGTCTTACCTTACTTTTTGCTATAGGATCATGCACTTGTATCCTCTTCCTTCCATCCTCCAAACCCATGCAAGTAATAACTTCTGCCTCCCCTTCTCTCACATTCATCAGTTCTTAAAAATACTCTTTCCATCTTCCTTTCAATTCAGCACCTCCCCTTCCTTACTTCTCACATAAACATTTCCACTCTTACATCCACCTCTCTCCTTTTTCACCTCCTTCCAGTATAGTTTCTTATTATCCCAAAACTTTTCACTTAACTTTCTTCCAAAATTTTCTACTCTTTCTTTGCTTTCCTCTATCAGCTTCTTAACATTCCATTTAAATATTCTATATTCTTCCTTCTTTTGCTGAACTTCCAGTAGTACATTCCTACTGAGCAATCTATACAGGTTGCCAATCAAAATCCGGCAATCGTTATTCCGGTTCCATCAGTTTTCTGGTAGTAGGTTGTTGACAACAGCCGCCCAGGGTGGTACTACCGTCCTGACTGAGGAGCGTTAAAGTGGTGCCCGGA
>JAYMFT010168062.1:0-12289 GCA_038088735.1 Panulirus argus | reverse complement strand
TCTCTTCTTTTTTGAAAACCTCTACAAATCTTCACCTTCGCCTCCACAAGGTAGTGATCAGACATCCCACCAGCTGCACCCCTGAGCACATTAACATCCAGAAGTCTCTCTTTTACACGCCTATCAATTAACACAATCCAATATTGCCCGTTGACCATCTCTTCTACTCGTATATGTATACTTGTGAATATCCCTCTTTTTAAACCACACACACACACCCCAACCTTGGGAAGGTACCCAACTTATCGACCAGCTCGTAGGGTAGAATGAACAGATGGGTTGACTTGGGACAGACTGCCGACACTAGGATTCGAACAAACACGAGCTCACTCCAAGGAGGCCCGTGCAAGAATCCCAGCAAGCAACACTAACCGCTAACACTGCAAATGCTCGAAACGCAAGCCAGCAATCCGTTTATATCGTATTTACGCATCAACGGCAACATTTCCCATGGCTGTTTGTATACCGGTCCATAGGCAACTTGGACTCAAACCTGTTTAACTTAAATCGTGAAACTTTCTTCAGGGTCCGACATATATAACCGAAAGGTTTAAACCCTTGCCAGAGCATCAGACTCGGTAGGGAACAGACAGATTTGCAAGCGTTAGCAGATTCCCAGGTTTTGACATCTTACGACCAAATAAAGACAGCATTTTTAATTACACATTTGTCAATGTAGGAACACTACAATTGTAGAGTTATTTGAAACTAAATGGGCCCGGGGAAGGGAGGGGTGAATGCCAAACACTTTGCTCTGTGGAGGTTACGAGCCTCAGACGTGTGTATAGCCCACCTGCTTAACCCAAACTCGTATGACCTTTGTCCGTCTCATCGCTCCGTCTCCCACACACATTGCCACAGCCAATTGTAAACGGTCCGTGGAAACCAAACAATCAGAAACAAAATTAGAATCATGGTTTATATGTTTGAACTTAGTCTGCACCAACTATGACCTGGCTCATTTCAAGAGATATGTTTTTCACTTTCTCAAAATTTGTAAATACTTTCCCTGTCTTTTTCCCCCTTTCTCAGTTCTCTCTATATTTGAATTAGGGCCCGGCCTTGATGTGGACTCTTGTTCGTGATTGGAGCCTTCAACATAAAAAAAGGCAATGGTAGGGTATTTATGTACTTGACTACGAATGAAAAATGTTATTGTTTACTAAGGATTCACAGATTCTACAAACAAGTGCATGGCGTTGCAAAGCATGACCATTTTCATCGACAATTTACATTTGGCTTTAGTATCAACAGAAGGGGCAATACCTCCACGAATATCTATAGTCCAGTCCAAGTCTGGCAACAGCAACAAGTTTTTACCGATTATATTATCGGACAATAATGTGTGTGTGTGTGTGTGGTATTTCTCGTATAATATGATTGTTAAACCGTTACGTTTGCGATGATTTCACTGTCCAGATTCCAAGAGATTTTGTTCAAGTTTTTTAAATTGCTTTGATATTACTCGCTGGTTGACCCAGGGTATAGTCTATATAGTCCATACATCATTTGAGGCATTAAGCCTCTGTCAACTCATCGGTTCTATCAAGAATTCATAGTCCAACATGCGAGGAAATTCAAGAAAAACTCCATCACGGGTTATTTTGCTGTACATGTGCTCAAGACAAGCATATTACAATAATGTTAAATGGAGTTTGATGAACAAAATGAAAATGATGATCAGACTTTCTTGGATCAAGACATCTTAGAGCCGTAAAAATGGTAAATACTTTGCAGCGAAGATACCCAGTTTATTGATCCCAACTCTACATTCGTAGGTAGAAATCCAGAGTACGTGTTCTTAACGCAGCATTTCCCGACAAATTTTCGAAATATTAAAACTTTACAGAAATAGAACAAATATATAACCTCGGCGATACTTATTTTGAGAAGTATTTGCACCACATTTAGAACAGGAAAAAATGAAAGCTGAAGGAATGTGTGGTCAATTGTAAACTTAAAAAGGCTTACCAAATGTAAGATTACATTTGCCTCGAGAAACATTTGAAGAAGTTCACCAAGATGGTACCAATTATAAAGTCATTTGCTCATAAGGAAATTAATCAAACAAATTATGTTAATTTTTCTGTAAAGTATTAAATCAATGCACACTAATTTTCATTCAATTACAGCACTCTGGAAAATAAATGACCATAAATGTTCAAAAGATTATCCGAATTCGAAAACATAACCAAACAAAGATTTATAATCCTGTTGCTGCAAAATCTTCCGTCAACAAGCACTTAATAGTATTGGATTAAATAATACAGAAACCAAGTGAAATAAGAATTTAAATGATTACGATTTAGCAAACTTCCAAACTTTAGTTTTCAAATGTGAATTTTAAGACTGCCAGATTTCCCAAGTACTGTCATTGTGCATTTCATTCAAATTCATGTACATTTTTGAAGTGCAATTTTGTTTTATGAAAAAACAAATGTTAGGTACTTTGAAAAAAAAAAATGTTATACACCACGGTCAGTTCCAACCATATCTGCGATAATCTTTCCCTACAACATTGTATCTCAGAGGGGATAGAAAACTCGTGTACCAACAAATGCATATATAACTTCCAATATACCCAGGACAAGCGAACAATTCTCAGCCTCAACTTCAGTCATGGTTCATTCTATAATATCAGCTCCACCCACAGTACACCCTTCGTGTTCTACTGCATTGAACTAGATTCGGCATCTACAGAATTCTCAACTCTCGTCTACTGTCAACTGCCACCCATCTCCCGAAGAAGAAAGGACTAGATTGTAAATAGTATCCAAACACGAATCTTAAAACATGACCACTCCATGGTGGCTCGAAGATCATTGAACTTCCCATAATAGAATATGTTTAATCTAAAAATGGTGTGCGTGTGGCCAACCAACCCGGATGACTTGACTGTACGAAGATGATTTCTTAACATTCCGGCCCCCTTAGTGTATGCCGGGATCACGCACAAGTCTCACGATGCCCCATCTTGTAAAAGAAACCTCCCCCAACAAATTCTTATTTAAATGCCAGCAGCACAACTAACTTTCCCTAGTACCATACACCAGGAGCCAGACCAGAGCAGTCCGGCAATAGGTTGTAGATGACCGCCTATTGTCAATGTTCTTATCACAGGAAGACTCGCCTGCTGTGACTGATAGTTGCCCTGTGCATGGATTACCATCAATGGCGCCAATCACATGACACTATTAAGGTTCAAATCAAAGATTAAAAAAAAAAAATACCGAGACTAACACATCCCTGCTCATCTTCAATATGAAGCACCGAGATTTCCCACTCTGCGATGTTCTTTGCCTCGTTGACCATGGAAATCAGTGGCCGACGTTTCTGCTCGCTAGTAGGATTTGCACTTTATAACACAATAACACATGCGTAAGGGACAATGCGAGCAACAGCATCTATACCTCACCCATCACAATGCATTCCATCATCGGAAATGCGTCTGGCAATGCACAAAACAAATGTCAAGACAGCAGGAAATGCAGACTTCACTCTTTGCTCTTCTGGCCAATCGGGGTCCAACTCTCCCTTTCACTGAGGACCTCCAATTGGGAAACTGGGGCGCACTAATTTCCAGTCGTGACTGTACAAATTTCCCCCCATTAATATCTATCATAGTGCTGCAGGGGGAACAGTTGTACTGACTTATGACGATGCTACCCAGTGCCTTACCTGAGCTGCTCTCTGCTTCACTAGATTCCTAATTCAGGACCCGCTCGCTGGTCGACCAGGCGGGTCAGTAATGAAAGCCAAGTTCCCGTGAACTCCAACACTTCCCCACAGGGTCTGCACGAGATCCTCCCAGTCACATAACGGGAAGATACGTACGGAAACTTGGGTTCCTGGAAGATGTGCAGAGAGCGTGTGTGGCGGTGGGCAGCCAGGACCCTGTTGTGCCACAGCGAGCAACAAACGCGCCACCTGTGCCAGCAAATTCCCACACTTACTATGGATAATTACTGACGGTAACCCGACCTCGACGCTTATATTATAAATATTTTCTCCCAACAAATTAAAATCGAATTTCTCTAAATATTCGAGAACCCAAGACTAGGCAGCTATTATCACTACACCATGAAACTTTTGAATCTTTCTATAATCCCCGAAATGTTTTTACATATCTTTATTCATTTTACACTTGTGAACACTGAAGGAGTATATATATACACATGATTATTACAAATTTGGACAGCATTTTTCAGCCTGATGTGCCAGTCATACCGACGACTGTTAAATGATGTAACCAGTCAAGCCCGTAACAAAGAACGGATCAGAGGCTGAGCGAATACCCCTTTCTCCTTAGCAGAGGAGTCCACTTTAGTCTGCTTTACATTTAACATCTAAATAAACGTACGAGTCTCTGAAATCTCCAAAGAAGTCAATACAACACTCGATCAGCATGCAATATGCCTTAGTCAAAGCAGCGAAAAACTAGGCTAGCCTGCGTCGCTCAGCCGCCCAACAACAATTATTAAAACATTTGTTTCTCAGGCCCCCCACTCTTCTCCCAGACAACTGAGGAAGGTTTAACCACACTCGTTCCTCCTAACCTCTCCCCCACCTCTCCTCAGCAGCGGTTAGGACGTTGCACAGGAAAAGGTCGGCTATATACAATTAAGGCCACCCCCCTTGGCAAACCTTGTCTACGGGTCTACAAATTTAAATAAACATTCCACCATCCTACCCCGCCAAGCACCTGCCACGCCGAGTGCCTTTTGTAAACTCCTGCCACTATTGTCACACGCAGACTTAACAAGGGATCGGGTACGACCACATTTTCCAGTCTATTGTGGAACAAGCAACTGCCTAAGGCTCTCCTAAGGGTCATTATGGCTCGAGTTATTTGTAACTTAAGAGTAGTGTCCTTGGTAAACAAATATTTAGAATACAATCCGAGTAAAGGAGAGTAGCCTACACAAAATTGCTAGGCAAGATTTACAAGAAAAAGAAATGAATTTACAACATAGCAGCCTAGTAAGATAACGCATCCAATTCTGCTGAAAGTAAAAGTATTTATCAAAGCGCGACCAAAATAAACTTACCATCGCTTAAGTATCACTTAAGACTATAATACTCGTCATAACTGCACACTGCTAACCGCACTGTATACAGAGGGATTCGTGGTCAAACGACAACGACCCACCAGGAAACCGGGTGAAAATGAAAGTGAAGCATCCAAATAAGAGGTAAGCGGGCGCGCGCAGACTGGGGGTTCCACGCAGGTGAAGACATCAGAAGGATTAAGTATGAAGGGTTAGGCTTACCAGCTTCCCGTGTATACCCTTAGCGTCTCCTGGAGACTCCCCGACTCTTTATGACTGTCATTTTGGGGAACTTTACAACACAAAAGAATATTTATATTGTATATGCAGCTAAAAAGCCGGAGACAAGGACTCTGCTCATTCTCAAGCACCTGAAGACTGCCACACAATTTTGTTACACACGCTTTAGCGAAGTTTCAAGAACATATGTTGAATACAAAGTTATTTTCATTTACTCTCTTATGTCGCAAGGAATAATAAATACTGACAGCATTCCTTGCAAAACAGTAATTAAGCAACAATTCAGTAATCCGTAACGTCCATCAATACAGAAAACTTTACAAATATATGCAGACGAGTCGGCAGTCCTGGGCCAAAAGTTATGCCAACTAGTTTATTTCTGACATTTCTTCCCCCGTTGGACCATCTCTAAGTTATGTTGAGGTAGGCTAGAGTTACGTTGAGGTAGACTTGGGTCAAAGGGAGGAAACCTTTGGCTTAACAGAACCACACTTTCTGCAGACTTCATGATTGCAATAGGCATGAAACTAAAATCGTTTCTCCGACATTATGAGTATGGAACCTTTTTAAAATAAGATACATTCATGAGTAATGAAACTTAGTTGGCAAAACTGTATTCAATAAACGTTTCCCACTAGCTGGCAAAACTAAGAACGCCAGAGGAAACTGTCCAACATCTGACTACAAACAAAGGCAAGGAATATTGCTAAATAGTACCAAGGGAAAGAGTTTCTTAAAACCCATACAAACTGTACCATAATAGCAGTAGGCTGCACATCGTACCTTTCCTCTAGCAAATCCTTCCCACGAGTTACACAAGTGAAGCTAAAGTACCAACAACATTAACACGCCAAGGAATCCTCTGTAGCAATTTCTTATGTACTTGTCAGCATGATGCAAAATATCTTTCCATGTAATTTATAGTGAAAGTTTGGGTCATGTACAAATTCTGGTCTCTACTTTTTCAATGGTTGAATTACTGTGTATAATAAACCTATGAAGAGTGATTAGTTATTATTCATTTATTCCATGATAATGAGTAAATAAAGATTACAAACGTAACGGAAAATGCAAGATTAATTACTCTAAAAAAAAAGGTAAAACACATCTAGATAAAACAGAAAACCTCATCCAGCTTAAAACTTCAGATTTTTTTTTTTTCCTCCAAACCAGTCTGTATTCTGAAGGTCTAGGTTAGGCCTGCCTGCCAGTGCGAGGCTTTAAGGCCACCATAGCGCCAGCGGCGGTAATTTAGCTCGCCATTTGTCATGTCAGTTGTGTGTGGAAAAAATGCGACTCTTAGCACCTCAATTTTCCCCTTGTCAGCTTTATCAAAGGTCTTCTTTGTCACGAATATCAAAGGATATCAAAAAGAAAATACCATGTAAACATCCCATTCCATTCATGTCTCAACATCTAAATACTTTTGAAGTTTTCCACAGAAACTGACAAATTTAGAAATTTTAAGATTTTCTTTCCACACCATACGTCCATAGATTGATAAATTAAAACAACCAAACCCATTTCACTATCGCAGCATTTTTTTTTTTTAGCTATATTTTCAAATGCTTTGTCTGTACATCACAAAGCATTTCAGTTCACTAACTAGATTACACAGCCGTCGCTGCCCACCAAGAGCACACCGTAGCAAACCACATCAATACTGTTGTATCTCACCCCACATACCGATTATGTGGTCTTAGATCCTTAACACCTGAAGCATGTGTTTAAGGAATTTTCGCTTGATGGGCGAAGCTTGACGATGACGGCCTTAATGACCGTGGCAGTTAACTATGCCTAAAGCCCACCACACCGATCAACCTGCACGCAAAACAAGGGTTTCGAGTTACGTCCTCTTAAAATCATTTGTAACACATGAAGACGACGGTAACGATCTTTTACGGTTGGTGGGTGTAGTAGCATGACACTGACTGCCTTAATGATCTCTGGCAGTTGATAGGCCTAATGCCCATACGACGTCTAACCACCCTACAAGAACAATGGAAGGCATGGGGAGACTCCCAGGACCTATTAGCCTCCTCTCCTCTCTGTAACCCTTCCTCACAGGACTCCGAGTAGCCTTCCAACAAATACTTTCATTCTTCTTTGGACTCACAAAATCATAATCGGAGAGATTTTAGGGTAATTTACAGTTTACGCCCTAAAGAAGTTACGAAAATTATAAATCAATTATGACCCTTAATATTCACTTACGAGCTGATATATATCAGTGGTTAAAATTAGATTATCAATTGCATATACATCTAAATAGATTATCAATTGCATATACCACATTCCCTAACTCCTGTGGGGAATGAACTGTAAAAATACCGACTACTGTTAAACAATGCCCTTTCATATGTCTAAATACTCAAGTTCATAACCTAACTCTCATCGATTTACAGTTAAAGTATTTCTATAGTTTATGCCCCACAGTTAAGAAATCTTTACAAATCGACTGCATACAAATTTCCTAACTTCTTAGGTGTGAGCTGCTTTTCGCGACTCTATCCTGCAACCACCACACCTGACATCCACTGCACCGCAGATACATGGGCTGACATATACAAGTTATGGGACCCCGACAACACACCCTACCTGTGCCAGAACCTTAGAAAATGGCTGTCGCGTACATGAGCTAGTGCAAGCCTAATTATTGGAAAATTTCTTTCCTAATATAAACTGACTACTAGAGAAAGCCAGGCGAAGTTTTCATAGGTTTTGTTTTGAACACTTCAGCCACTTCTACAATGACCCCACGTTTCCCTGTCATCCACACTGCATCTAATCCACAATATATGATTCCATAACCAAATTTCACATTTGATGAAGAGGGGGATTAAACTCCATTGTCCCTAAGTGGTCCTACCAGAGTAGCCAAGCATACGACTCCCCAAAAGTTTCAGCCGGTTATGACAGGACTGGATTGGCTCTTCACTAAACTACTGTAATCTTCACAGTGTCAGAAGAGGAAAAAGTTCTCCCAGTTGGTACCGCGGAGGTCAATTTCAAAGTAAAAAATACTGTCAATTCTAAAAGATGCTGTAGGTTGGGCGTTACGCTCTAAAGCATTTTACAGACGTCATGAAGTTTTTTATTCAACATTTCGCCACCAGATCACCTTCCATGGAAACCCTGCCTTTCTTTATGCAACAAAGAATGAAAAAAAAAAAACGAAAAATTACTTTTCATGTCAAGACAGATGCTCGTGTTATAGAGATAATGCTATACAGCTTACAATTATGACAACTATCGCAAGAAAATAATGTAATCCTAACGCCTTATTTATATAAATGAAGTGGAACAGGCCGTCTTAAGACACTGGCTCGTAAAAGTACAAGGCCTGATGAATTTTGAATTGTAGCGCAAATACCATATCAGTGCAAATGAGTACGAGAAAATGAGAAACCAAAAGCGCTTTCTTCAGATCGCCAACAGTCACTTGGCAACTCGCTCGCTCGGAGATTGTTTTGATCACCTTCTTTCCCGGGTGAGGAGGACGACACTTTCACCCGAGGCGGTTCGCTGGCCACCTGCTGAGGTCTGCTCCTCCAGCTCATCCCGTCTACTGAAGGAGCAGCCGGCCGGGTTGTGTAGCAGACTGAATAAAGAATTCACAGAGCACGCAAGTTAACTCCCAACGTAAAAAGTGGTTACTATGAGCCATTGGTAGCTGGCTATCCATCAAATTATCTTTACAATTTTTTGGGGGAAAAATGTACTTACAAGACCGTATTAGCCACATTTTTATATCATGGACGCAAATTACTTTCAGACACGTGAAAGCAACTTGTGCCGTCCAACACGCACTATATATACTCTCAAGACGACTGTGTACCAATTGGCTGAGCACTGTGGTGCTTTATAGATGATGGCCTTTGACCCGACCCTCAAAATTCACACCCAAGACAAAGCTACCATCCACAGTGGGGGGGGGGGGGAGTGCCGTCGGGATGGCTGGCCCAAGATAGACGACCTTGCCTTTTTAACTTCCGCTGGTCACCAACACACTTGCAAGTCGGTCGTGAAACTTCAAGTTCGAGTAAACTACCCCAAAATCTCTCAACCTGTGTCAACTATCAATTCCTAATATCACACTAAAATCGACACCATAGCAGACATTAACGAAATCGCAAGACTACAACACTCACAAACGCCTTCAATATAATAATCACAATACCACTCTCGACACAAACGAGAAAATTAAACATTCTCACATAATACTCGGGCTCTGATGGCGTCGGGAATCACTAACCTGACGGGAGAACACATGGCGGCAGCAGCGGTGGTGGCGAGCAAAGGTACAGAGAGACAGACGGAAAGAATTCACGGTCGGGAGTGCGGCCGCGGTAGCCACCCACACACGAGTGAGACGCGAGCTGCTACTGCACTCGCGTTTTGGACTATGACCAGCACTTCCAAGCCCCGCCTACCACGACCCAGCAAGACCCCGCTCGGCTGGCTGACCCGCGCTTCCAACGCTCGGAACAATCACTTCAGTCGCTATTCACCACCTTCCTTATTCGCCACACTCTCTCTCAGAAATAAGCGTCATAGAAAAAGGAGTTTTCGAAGGATGAAATTTCTCTACACCTTAATTTTTCAAATTTCCAAACTCTTTAATAAAAATCAATCGACCTGGTCGTATAAATGGAGATGAACTATAACCGTGGTTATATGGTCTTTAAAAATACCGTGGTTGGTGTAATGCACATTTACTATGGTCTGTGTGGCCCGCCAAGCATTGCCAGCAAGATGGAAACGAGAAAATGTCAACATTCTTGAGCGAAAGCAAACGTCTTCCCATGAAAGATTCAGTAGTCTTATTCTTTTTCTGAATGTAATCAATGATCTTTGGCCCCTTCAACTTCGGAAACTTTCATTAATAACGGTAGTGAACGAAGGTACATGGCGACTTTTGCCTTCAAGAGCCTTCGTTTAAGAAATAAAAATGAAGAGAAAAAGTACACAAATAGATAACCCCCACTTAGGAAGTAACCCACATAGTTTTGACATTACAAACCAAATTCATATGTATAAATTAACACACTTACCTAGTCACACACACACACACACACACACACACATATATTCGTAGAAAAAAAAATTTGTACTGCTGACCTTGTAATGTGAAACTAGGATATATGTACTTGACCAACACAATGCGCACGTCTTGCCTCATCCCTTATCGCTTCATACGAACAAAACCTAAGCAAGTGCTCTACGGTATTCCTCCCACACTTACCATACCTTAATCTACTGATTTTTTTTGTTTTTGTTTTTGTCTATCGGTTGATTAGTCGGTTGTTATTTGCGCTTTAGGCCTATCGCCTATCAGGATTATCAAGGCCGTTGAACAAGCAATATAATCACCATTTGATATGATCACTTTCAGGTAAGGATTATGATCGATAATGTTCAAAGTGTACAGTGACCAATGTATGTGTATAGTAACTAATACTGGATAAAAATAATGTAATTTTGTATAATCAGATCTGCGAAATGTTTATTAATCAATGGACAGTCTTGGGTGAGAACACAAAGCTATCTTATCTTATCGTCTTTTCTTTTTTACGTGTGGCATTAAAACATTAATAATTAAACTTCAGGTGTTAATGATCCCTTCCGTTACACACGTACGCCGGTGTGGGTGTAAAACGTCTCCTTTCTCCCCACACCTATGTAACTCCGTAACAGCCGGAGAGGATGGTGGAGCGAAGGCGACATACGTATATAAACCGCCAGACGTTTTGTTGTAAGATAACTCATGCCTGATGATGTCTTAACTGGGTTTAGAATGATCACAGTCACAAGTATAGGGGTAAGGTAGTCATCCCCCTTGTATTCACTATACTGTTAACCCACACATCTTGAATATATCACTTCCAGGAACTCTAGCTGTGAAAATACATGAATATGTAACACCAAGTTAATCATGTTTCAATGATGGTGAATTACTGCACTTTATAAAGCCTTCATCCGACGTCGTGAAAGCAACTGGATCTAAATTTGAGGCTCATTTTAATTAATCTAACCTGCAACTCTTTCATGAGACAAACTGTGATTTTTGAACTGTTTATACCTTTGGTAATAGTTCAAAGAAACAGAAATAGCCAAGTCCTGCAGGAAGCCGAGTTATTTACATCTAAGAGTGTACAACAGGACACGTCTCTGCATTGGGTAAAGTTGGTGCTGAGATCAGATCGTTAAACATTCTTGATTTTTCCTCATTTGTTCTCGTTTGTACGTGTGGGTTTGCGAGAGCCTATTATCAGTCATGTGCCACACTACCCTCCCCTCCCCGCACATTTACACACGCACACACATACCAGTTTACATGCATCATAAGTACCATCCTATGTATCATTATTTATGAAGCGTCAACTGAATTCAGATAAATTCACAATTCCGCTTTTTCTTTGTCTGGTTCTTCAGACAACAGCCCGCTGAACCAGATCTAACATGACTGACGAGTCCGACGGTTATAACGCTCACCTGTCACTCATATTTACAGTAAACAGGTAAGAGTCAATTCAAATCTTACTCAAAATTAGTATCAAGCATATGCGAAGAAGCAGTTTAACTTACTTCTCACAAAAATGCAAAAAATGAAATATAGTTCTAGACCCAAAAACACAATACAATATAACACAATCTTTTGTATGATTCTTAACGGCCAAGTGAAAGAGATCATGCAAAATTGAGTAGTGATATATACAGTGTACCAGTACAAGATGGTCCAGTGACGTACTGTATATCAGTAGAGGATGACGTAGATACACTGACATTATACTAATATGGAAGGGCGCAGAAACTGTATCAAATATGGACATTGAAAAGTTGATGTGATTTGTCATGTCAGTGTGAGAAGGCAAATGGCGAAATAGTTACTTAACACAAGACTGTAAACCACACCATCCTGTACAAAAAGAATATATATATATATATATATATATATATATATATATATATATATATATATATATATATATATATATATA
>JAYMFT010168051.1:0-12289 GCA_038088735.1 Panulirus argus | reverse complement strand
CCCCCGCATGCACACATATATACATACATGCACACATATGCACCACACATATATATATACATATATATATATATATAATTACCATAAGGTCTATATATCCACAGCAAATAACTAGAAGAATGTTGGAAAGACAGGAAAGGTATTATAATATATAAACTTCTTGAAGAAATCTACTTTCAAAGATCTTCAGAGACTATCTACCTCCAAAATCTGATTTAAAATTAGGCATGATGAAAATGATGGTGCATGGATCGGTGTGTGGTAATTTGGCAAAGACTTCAGTGAAAAGATGCAACATGAGTCTTACCTGGTTTGTGTTTGTGCCTCCGTGTCATCATCACTTGGAACTCTCAGAGTTTCCACTATTGTATAAAGGACTGAGAGAATCACCCGTAAATCAGCAGAGTCTGCTATGCTAATTGCAATCTTACGCTGATTTTCATTGCCCCCTGTGTTCCTAAAAGAAAATAATAGGGGATTCAATACATGAAAGCATAAGAGATGTGTACAAATGAGGCCATCACTTGTTTGTTTCAGACACTACCTCTCAAGACAGGAAAGGCAATTAACCATTTGTAAGTGGCAGATCCCCAAAAGTTTAACTTCCCAAAGATGGTGAATATCTAACTTTTATTTAATGTTCATGGGCTAAACCAGGGAACTTGAAACAATCAGGGAAACCATGGAAAGCCCATGGAAAGCTCTGTGGGTCTGGGCTGTGGATTGGGGGATCTAGTTATGGTGCATTATACATGACAGCTACATAATGTATATAAGCAAATGAAGCTGTTTCTCTGTCTGTTCCTGATGCTACTTTGCAATGCAAGAAACTGTAAACAAGTAAGAAAAACTGGAAAAGTAAAAACAGATATCATAAGCACCACTGAGACATTTACACACTGATGCAATGCTAAAGCCTTTAAATCTTTGCACATCAACACCATTTAACCCCCAAACTACTACTATTATCTTGTGACTGAGCTTACAGGCCTGCCCCCATTATCATATATGGTTGTATTTGCTCTTACCCACTCTCTTGTTAAGTATACTACATTGAAATCTGAGCACACCAATTCAAAGCCAAGCCCCACAGACTTTTCCATGGTTTCATCACAGCTTCATATGCCCTGTGGTTCAGCTATTCTACCTATGTATGTGCAAACCACTCATTGTGCAAAGCAAATCTGGCATTAAATATACACTATGCAAGATTTAATCCTTACAGAATGACACAGTACAAAGTCAGGGAAGGGTTTAGATACTGGTATGTAAACAAAGAGATACAATGACTTTGTGCACAAAGAAATTTTCTTCTTAGTTGGTGCATGCAAAATTGATGTCTATGATTTACCAAAAAAAGAAGGCAGCTGAGAAATAATGCTATTTTTCATCTGAAGCCTTCAGCTGTAAATGGAGAACCCATGGACAAAAACTTACTCAATCTCAAGGTGTAGTAGCTGAAGGAAGGATGACCACACCCCACACTGAACCAGAAGGAAGACGTTGCGTCGTGCCCACATAACTTGTTCACGGTCACTTTGTACTTCACCCCAACATCCCTGCAACATATAAAAGAAATTGGTTGATTGCTTCACGCATGTCATTTACCCTGGAATTAATATCATACACTAATCATCCAATGGGCGATATGAACTTTTATAAAAATGAAAACTGCCATTAACACACTGAATTCTACTAGTAAAACACAAGGATAATTACACCACAGAACAAACCATTTAGCCCTTTAACCCCTAAGTAATGGGGGTCATCATACATTGATTTGCATAGTAAGCCAAGAGTCATTACAGGATATCTAGTTTATGCAGGCTTCTTTTGAACAATCCACCGATATTCTGATATTTGCAAAACTGCTCAATGTCTCTTGGTCACTACAGATGCTTATTACAGAAACTTTACATTCTCTGGAAGCAATTCTGAATTGTGAATATGTAAATAAATGTAAATGTGCAATTATAAGTAAATATGTGCAAGAATATGCATAAATAGTAATCACAAATAGTTATGTGTCATTTAATGAAAAAGAGTTAGCAGGCTCACCCAGTCTGCCTCTGCTAGGGGAATTACACATTATATCACCTTACTTGTTTCTACGCAACCTTTTAATCTATATACATTTTTCCACAAATATTCAACAGAACCATTACTGAATTCTATGTGTGAGGCTCAGCCTCCCTAAGTAACCCCTTGCCTAGGACTGTTATCTTTGGTGCTTAACAGTACTATGTTCATATAAGTGATGCTAACTTTTTTTTTTTGATATCCTTTAGTATCACATGTATTTCTTTCACTCAATAATGGAATACCAAAAATTCAAATCTATAGACTGCAGTTTTTGTCCAAATCACGAGCAACTTTCTGTAATTCATTTGGAGTTTAACAGTCAAGTATTTCATTATGTGCTTGTTTTTTCAAAATATTACAACCCATCCTATCTACTAACTCCAATCAAACCATACATATATAAATGCTACTACTTCCACCAATCCTTCCGTCCTCATTAACATAAAATTATAAAATATTACAATCCTCAGTTGAAATTCATCAAATTACAATATTCTTTACTAATGTATAGATACTTAAAGTGGTAAAACTCTTTTTCCAAATTTCTAAAAAGTTGGTCTTTTTAAATAAATATGTAAACTATCAATTATTAAACAGAGAGCCTTATGTGTCCTGCCTTGCAGTTTTTTACATAACTGAAGCTCCCTGGAAATTTAAAAAGTTACAGGTTCTCCCTCAAACACACTCACATTTAACCCATCTAACCCCATATATGCCATACTGTGCTTACATTCTATCTTAAAAAAACTCTGGAAGAGGCATCACACTTCAAATGTTCAACATAAACAAAAGCGTGCCGGAGCAATGTTCCAGTTTGATAACTAAGAACAGATTATTATTAAGGAAAGATAACATGATACAAAACTGTTCCTCAATGATCATCACCATCACTCAAACTAAGGACTTGTATCATCTTGAATCATCTACTTTGTATTTCACCATATATGTATCATCTAGGGATCAGTGTACAACTCCTCAACAGTAAGTAGGGAAATAACCAACTCAAATAATGATTAGTTTGCATAAAAATTCTACTTTGAAAGTGATGAGTTAGAGAAAAACTACTAAATATAAACTACTGTGCTGTCTGTATCTTTAGCATGAATCTACTTATCACATGCCTTCCCCTTCTTCATGCAATAAAGAACTTACTTGAGCAATGTATAGTATGGCCCGAGCAGCTCTCATGCGTTGTGAGCGGTTACATAACTCCAGGTGATCAGCCAAGCGAATGATTAGAGTTCTGTGGCTGGTATCTGAGGCCGACTGCCACAAAGGTACAACACCAAGTTCCCCACATACTTCTTCCCAAGCCTAAAATACACATAAAAGCAATATATAGCTAAGAAGTATTAATTTCCATAGCTAATCTATTATACACACTAAAAGAAGAAAGAAAAAACAAACAATTTAAATCTCTCTATGAAGCGTAATGTTTCTTCCTATACTAAAGGCAAAGCAACAAGTGCATAATCTTACATAAACATTTTTGACCCTTAATACCTTCATATCTACGACTATTGAAGAACCAACAGCAACAGTCAAAGTACTTGCTGAAGAATTCTGTTGTTTGGATATCCTGTAAGTGAAGTGCACAGGTAATCACCCCAAGAAATAAACCTGCATAAATGTATCATTATTGTCCAAGTAATCTAGATTTTCTTTTTAAATGATAAAGTAATTTTGCATGATCCCAAAATCTTATATTACAGTAAAAGCTACCGAGCAAAACAACACTCATATCTATATATATTAACACCACAGTATTACATTATCACAGCAATTCCTGATGAGCTTGAGCACCAATACTGATCTATTTCCATAATTTTAATATAATTACACTCATTCCCCACTCAACAAAGTAAATATGTCTAAAAATTTTAGGTAAGTTATAAAAAATTATGGCATCCACCAAAAAAAAAAAAAAAAAAAAAAAAAAAAAAAAAAAAAAAAACTACCAGCTTTCTTTGAAATATATCCAGCCCTAATCAATTTACTCACTGCATCAACCCATCTCTCTTTTAGATTTAGCTCATTTCCCCTATACGTTCAACAATTCCATAATACATCTACATGACTCAATGAACAAAAGCAATATTCCCCAAAAAAAATTCCCCAACAGTGCTCAATATACTCTAACAAAAACTGCCATGCTATGTGAACATTATACAGTAAATGAATACCAGTATGTATGATTTATCTTGACAGATATAGATGTAATGAACAAATAATATTCTTGAAATCTATGTTACTCTCTCACGTTGTTTATTTATAATTCAATCAGGAGAAGCCAAATGAGGCAACACCCATTATCTGAGGATGAGCATCAATTCACTGCTGGGTAATGGTGCCTTCTGTCACAGTTAAATCTTCAAAATGATGATGTTTGTAAACAGAAACCTGATGATATGTAAATGCTATTTATCAAAAATACTTTCCAGCAACCCATGGTAACCATTCTGTCATGAGTTTGCTGTAAGTCTGCTTCTTGTAAGATTATTTTGAAAAATTCTACTTCAGCTAGCAAAAGAATAGGAAACACTTCTAGGGAATTCCTTGTGACCCATGAAGCTGAATTCAGAAGTTTGTTAATTTGTTATAAAACCTCAGGATCTCTTTTCTTGGACTCCTGCTCTTTCTAGGCTATGCTCAACTAAGAGCAGGGTAAAGTGAGCTTCTTTTGGGAAGGAAAACTCTCAAGCATGCTGTACTCACGATGCTACTAACAATGATACAACCTCATCAGAGGTGACATTTTGCTTGCAGTGTTATCACTTGCAGGCACAGTCCAGGAACATCAAAACCTGATGTGAGGGCATCAACGAAAAGTTCTAACATCCTGTAAAAATTCAGTTCCCTTGATCAAACTGTTTTATAACCAGAACTAAAACAAAGGAACCCATTTCTTTGGAAGACCCCTGTGGCCCATTGGTTGAAACTTGACAAGGGGCATTAATGTACAGTTCTAGTGTGCTTTAAACAATTCAGCTTAAAGACTCTTCACCTAGCTAGCAACAAGTGGACAAATAACACCAAAAATAAATATATTGTAATAATCTACTTCCACTAACTACCTACAATCAAAACCTTCACTTCTTAACCTTTTTTTTTTCTTTTCTACAGACAAACGGTCCTCCAAATGCAAAGCAAAATTTGCCTAATTTTTATGTCCCACAAAGTCTTATATACATAAGAAAATAATGCTGAATTACATAGCAAAACGAACAACCATACACCAACTGACTCACTTTCAGGTTAAGCTGGAACTCTGGGCCTTCTGTGTATGAGTAAAATTCAGCTATCTCATTCTCAGGCGTGTCAGCATCATCATAGTTGAATTCAATATCTGGGCAGTCGGCCATACTGCTCTGTGGAAAAGGAGAAAGGCTCAGTGTCAGTTTAGACAATCACTTATCACTAGTGAAGTATCTAATCATACTCCTTGCTATTTACACGTACATACATACTCACATAAAACAGGGCTAAAATTCTTTTGCAAAATATCTGGGAGTTGCTTTTGTGCTCTGCCGATGAAAGAAAGAAAATGAAGTGCCGAGATGAAGAATCTCCTTGCAAAATCTTAATTTACCTCAAAAAATCAAAATCCCTCACTTTTCCTTTCTCAAATTCAGTTTTCCTCGGCTCACATACATAAATTATGAGAGCACTTTTAGATAGTTTATATAGCACAGGTTTAGTTCAGAGAATCTCAAAATAGAACAAAAATGAAAGTGAAAAAGCACACAGCCTGGTCTCGAACCATGCTACAGTGATTGAAGTACTTATAGCCTGAGGCATTTCATATGAACATTCGTAGTGTGTATGGACATATTTTCTGTGTTTAATGGACTTAGTTTCTGTCTGAGCAGATATATAGAGATGTGATTATCACTGAAAAAAATTTATTTTGATTTTATAATGAAAATTCAAGAGCTTAGAACAGAATGGAAACCCATATACACATCAACACACTGACCACAGGCTTAGGATGTAATTTACATAAACACAGGAATTAAAAATAACAACATATGCAATTCTAAATTGGTCTAACAAAAAACCAAGGATAATAGTTATGAATATGGGTTAAGCGTTGTAACTGGAGAAAGAAATCTGATGTCTTTAGATACTGTTGTTGCTAGTTAAAGGAATGGTCACATCTTGTGAACTGTTCATATCTCTGTTACTTAATTATCAAACTACCATACATACAAATAAAAAAATTAACAAAGGAAGCCAGAGCTTGGAAGATGAAAAATAAGGGATTACAGAAATCAAGCTCACAAAACAACTTAACCTAAGTTAGGTTATACTGTAGTTTCCTTGACTGTAAAGCTTTATGAGAAAACTGAGAAACCTAATCTAGCCATGATGAAAATCTGTTTTTATTAAATGAAAATTTAAACACAAAACAATCTTATCTTATTTGCAAAGATGAAGGTCCACAACTATTCCCAGAAATGAGTAAAATCTCTCCCCAGATTCTGCTGTGCTCATACTAGGGTAAATGTCGTCATGTTGTCCTCCATCTAACCGATGTTTCTGTGATGCTGATATCATCCAGAAAGGTAGCTTTTGTCAGAAGTCTGAAAAAAGATTTTTCCATACAAAATAAGCCAGATTAGATTAGGATGGGATGGGGAAGGATAGATTAGATTAGGTTAGGTTGTTAAGTCAACTAATCTTTGTTACAAAGAATGCAATAACCAACCTAACATAAACTAACCTAATCTAGCTTACCATACATGGAAAACTTAAATTCCTTTTTACACACTTCTGAATGAAAATTTGTGGGATCCTCAATCACTGCAATAACTTCTTCTTATAGGATAAGTTCATTAATCAACAAATAAGGTAACACAAAAACATTTACTACTGTAGTGTACTAATACATCAGCTCAACTCCAGGTGTACTGTAATCTATTACACTCATAAAAATTTCAGATTTTTAGTTTACTTGATAAAAACGTATTACAATCAGGTAACAGTATATCTTATGAGCATGGATTAATATACTGATTTATGGTAACAAAAATCATATAAAATAAAATTTGTTTCAGGTAGCTAGTCATATACATTCCAACATTTGCGCCACCCCTCACCCCCACAGTACTTTATTAAGTGAACCTCCATAATTTGTGGGAAACTTTGAAGACCCAGGAAAATGTCAGGTATAATACAGTACAGTAAAGAATTTTGTAAATATGAAAACTTAACCATAAAAAACATACGCCATGTAACACACTGTGGCTCAGTTTCTCCTTTCTATTTAACATAGAGGAATCAAAATGGTTTTGTAACAGACAAGCATCTCACTATACTGAAAAATGCAAAAGCTTCTGTCCTATTTGAAAACACTCGGTGCTTATCATATACAGCAATGACAGGCAATAACATACAGTATAGTAGTTCACAAAACACTTAATGCAATGATTCATTTTTTGTCTGAAACAGAAAAGGAAGAAACAAACCACCACAACTAAAAAAGTTCATGCACATAACAATAAAAAATCCAATGGAAGTTGAATATGCCACACACTACAGTCAGTAATAACCATATAATGACATGAACATGAAAAATCCTTAACCTATCCACTATGGTTAGTTCATATATGCCACAGAATCATATTTTCTGTGGCTGGGGCATATATTATTATCATTCTTGAACAGCTGCCTACCTATCAAGGTGAAATGTATGGCCATTCATGCTTGTGGTCTCATCCCTTGTATCATTATCAGAAACTAAAGCCTAAATCTTTCCATATAATATTCAGTGTACGCAAATGATGCTTATACGACAATGTGTGCCCTCTCATTTTGTAAAAATATGTGAAGCTCTGATTCTCTTGCAAAATAGTAAACATTATTGAGGAAAAAAACTATTTGCAATCATACTTCTTTGTAATAGAAATACTTTAAAAATACACCCCACTCTTCACTTCATATGCCTGATAGTACATCTGGTAAACTTCATACTCCTATTTGTGGATCAGCATAACTTATAAGGCACATTACTTACATGTACAGTTTCTCACAATGTCAAGATACACATCATTTCAAATAAATAACTGTGTTTTAGCTAAATCTAATAACAAAATTATAAATAAATTTTTCTGAATAAAAGTAAATCTCTTACACAGAGTATGTGCAGTGGATATTAGGACTGCTGCAGGAAGTAGGTTAAAGAACAACATATGAATGATCCTGTTGGACTTTAATTTATATGCAAAAAACATCAGAGACACAAAACAATAAAAAGAGGTCTCTTTAACTACCTTGGGCTGGACAGATTCTTATCCTTCATTGAATATTCCTTCAAATATCTATCAAGATTATGTCTGAAATACTTCATCTGTAAAAGAAAAATCTTATACCATATTAAGTCAGCACCAGAAACACAAATATTTTTCTAAATTACTCACCTGACTTACGTTAAGTAAACCTAAAGCAACAAAGAAGTCCCTAACCAAACATCATCAACCATAACTTACAGTAACATAAATGGAAAAAGATAGAAAAATGGTAAAAGTCCAGTTTAGCTCCACATCTCTATCAGATATGGATACTCGGTGATTTTGTTCTGCTATGTTTATATAATAAAATATAATTTGTGAAGAAAGATTTTCAGCGATATGTTTTCTTAACCAGTATCATATAAGGCAACGGTGTAAACTAAGAATATCTAAGAAAATGTGGGGTTAATGTAAGAGTATGTAAAATAAAAACATATAAAAAATTAACAAACCTATGAAAACCTTCCCTAATACCCAAAATGTATAGTAAAATTACAACAACATTAAAATGATGTCATTTTTTCTGGCACTTGTTTGCTGAAATTTGGTGGTATCTGCTTGATGCTCAATCATGGCTGTGACCAGTAAGTTTTGATTATATTGTAAAGGTAAATCTTCTCAACTCTGAGAGGTTAGGTAAGGTATCCATTCATTCAGTAGACTTTCTACACATGCACTACATACTTTTACATCAAATAACCAGATATATTCCCTGCTATACAAAACCCTCACTACTATCATCCCACTGAATATTATTTTATAAAATATAACAATCATTATCTTGCTGACACTGAATATCATGCTCTGAAACTATTACTTTATTCTCTAAACACTATGCTAACATGCAGAACAAAATCACTCAATATTCAAAGCTACTGGCAATGCAGAGATAAATTGGACATTTACACATTTATGAAAATATTAGCACTGCAAACTTATATTAGAAAGTCACTCTTTAACTACTCTGTGAAACAACTGACAACCAAAATGTTAAAGACCTGTGAAAAGATCCAATATAAGGTGAACAGACAGAGTTGCATATGTTAATGTTAAATAGTTTCTGAGTAAAGAGGAATCATTCCAAATAAAGAAAATGTTTAATATCAGTTTAGGGGCATATTTAGGTTAGATTAGATTATGTTACAATAGGTTGGGGGTAGGCTAGGCCAGGCTAGGCTACACTAGGCTACCTATACTATGTAATGTTAGTCCTTTTAAATCTATATTTATGTATCCCACAATTCAAATCTACCCCTTGCTTTAAGGCCTTGTTCACTTTACGAGAAACTAAAAATCTGTTGCAAATCATACATATTCCCATTCTATACACTACAGATCCAGGGCTGCACAACTAATAATGCACACAACAACACCACAAACCTAAGAATAAAAAAAATAAACAGAGGTGGAATTCATATTTAAGGAGAGGACCGAAGAACCTCCATGAGAACCAGGAGTTGATAAGGTCTATGTCCAACATACTACATGATGAAAAAAATATAAAGTTAAACTAATCACTTCTATGAACTGCAACACTTCAATAAATAAATGTTCATCCCTATCATACACTTTCACCCGCAACCTTTTAAACATACCAAATTTACTCGTAAATCCTTCAGAATTACTACAAATTACGTTTCATATAATACATGCTCCAAGGCAGACCTGGACCTTCATTCGCCCTAAAGTTTTATGCAATACAAAATCAACTCAATTTGAAAATATCAATGATGTCGGCATTGTCCTCCTGAGGAAAGGCTGCGCAACAGCAAGCCATTAAACTACATATCTAATATTAGAAAAAGGTTTCTTACTCCTATAAAAAAAAATGAACATTACGCAAACTGACTTCAAATATCATAAAAGCTCAGAAATATAAACTGTCAAACTGTAAACACGATCCTGCCTCGCCCATTGCTAATCAATATCCCACTAAACTGGACTATCTAACTTTAATTCTACCCCTTAGTTCCCCTGACTACAGGAATACATAGATCTTAAACCGCGAATGAAAGCGTCACTCACATCAGAGTCCTGTCGCTGCCTAGTGAATATCTCTCTCAGCTTCGGTAATCCTCTTTTACTGTCGCCATTATTCTCCATAGTGTTGATGGACAACCAGGAGGCCGCACTGAAGCCTTGTTCCCAGGCATATGAGTACATGGCAACTCGTAGTCCTACAAATGCTCAACAGATGGCAGGAGGTATATCCTAAGCCTCTTAATGCCACTTGCAATAAATTATTCCAGGCGTTAGCAATACTGAAAATAGAACTGGTTATGGCTTCGTAAAAATACAATCGAAACTTGCTTCCATAAAGGATTAGGTTGGGGTTAGGTTAGGTTTTATTATGCACGCGCTGCTCAGACTTTTTCCGAAGCAGTCCGGCGTCAGTAGCGCGGAATAACAACTACCTCTTTAGAAATGTTTTTTCATTTATGGAATAATGATATACCTAATGGTACGTACTTTTAGAAAAAAAAAGTATATGAATATACACATTATAGCAATGCTCCAAATAACAACATATACATCTTCACCGGTAACTATACCTAACAAGTTCCAGATGCCTTTGGCTGGCAAACCAGAAACAAGATACAAATCGCTTCACAAGAAACTTCCTGACTGATTCACCATAAATGTGTGCAAGGAACAAACTTCAGAATCGTCCAAAGACAATTTTTTTGCACTTCATATGCTTTATACCTTTTGTACCGTATGTGTTTTGTATCTTTTAATGACGCTTGATTGTTGACAGCCATGAATTCCAGCGGCATACTCATGATAGTACTATCACAAATTCCTGGCGCCCCTGTTCTGCCGTGAAACGTCCTTACTCTCCCAGCCCTTACTTACCCTGATAACAAGAACCATACACATATAAGTCTACGGACTAACAATGCACGTTTCGACAAGAATAGAAAAGAGATGCAGACTAAACGATTTACACAAAATATATATATTTGCATTTACAAACCATCTTTTCATAAACAAACTCTACGGATTTACCAAACGTTATTTTCCACTATAGATATTCTAGAAATGTAACAACCCATATTTGAAAAAAAAAATCCACTTTTCGGTAAATATATCTAGGAATTTACTCAAAATTCACTAAAAGAACTCTAAAGTACTTCCAACTAATATCAGAGCTTGCAATATGTCTAATTTTTAGCCATAACTCTTCTTGAGCTTATCTCTGTTTTCATCAGCCAGACACCTAAAAACTGCAGGGAGAAGAAAGACCAGGTTCTGCAGCTCATCACCCAACACTTGAGGAAAAAATCACGTATACCTGCTTGGAAGGAGGACACAGCCACCATTCCTATTACAGGTCACTATTTCCTCTTTCCTGTAGTATCTTAAGTCCCAACTCCAGATCCTTGAAGCCTGACTTCCACCAAATATAATCCACGATGCCCCTTCTTCTACCTCAAAATTATTGTAGTTGCCTCTACCAGGCAGAACCCTGGTGACTGAAACAAACGAAAGACAAATATTGTAATGTAATTCTCTCATTTAAGGAATTAATATCAGGTGCACTTATGTGTTCGCTGTTGAATTTGTTCGCTCTCTTATAATTCTACGCTATCTAGATTGATCGCTAGCAAAGTGCTAGAGAATGACACTCATGATGACCAGTTGTAAACAGTAAATGCCAGAGGTAACATGAAGGATACAGTCATGAAGACACCTGAACTGGTCATGAATGACACAAATGACAGATTTGATGTCCATCAGGTGTCATACCAGGGTAGATATGAGGAAGTGAAGGAGAAGATTCTTGGTGATAATCGTCTCGTCAGTGCCAATGACGATGTGAGTTAGTATTGTAAGCAAAATTGTTATAGTTCGTTAGTTCGTGGATTGGTACCATGACTTAATTAACGCCGCCAGCATATGTTTTTGAATATATA
>JAYMFT010168040.1:0-12290 GCA_038088735.1 Panulirus argus | reverse complement strand
TATATATATATATATATATATGTGTGTGTGTGTGTGTGTGTGTGTGTGTAAGTGTGTGTGAAATGTGATGGTGAGTAGATACAGGGGAGAACTTCTTAGTTTTATTCTTCTGGCGTATCGGCTTGTACAGAAGTCTTTTTCAGAGAAATTGAGTAAGATACGAAGACACAAGTCTATGTATTCCCGCAAGAGAGCGCTACCTCGCCGGACACCGCTCCTCGTTCCTCATCCTCGACCGACCGTGTTCCACATTCCTTTGCCGTGTTCCCTTTGCTTTCTGTGACAAGTTTTATGCCGCTGGTGAAGCCCAATGTGGAAATCCTTCACGACTGTTTATTTCTTCATTCGCACATATGTAGGCAGCTTCCACGACTTTTCTTGCTTGCTCAGTCCCTCATGCCACTTTGATAGGTGTCCGTACTTGTCTATGTGAACAATAAACGCATTCGATGCCCTGTGATGACGTATATCACTTACATATTAGCGAATATATATATATATATATATATATATATATATATATATTTATATATATACGTATTATTGGAAGGGGTCACAGTGGTGCATGTGATCTAGTATATGCATATAACTAAAGGGAAATTGAAACACGATAAGTTCCCAAGTGCACTTTCGTGTAATGATCATATCGTCAGGAGAAATATAAGAATGAGATAGAAGACGTTAATATACAAGGAAGAGACGTAGCTAAGACGGCACTGGTAAACAAACATTACCGGATAGTAGTGTTCGGGGCTGGCATCATGCCTGTCATAAGATTTTCATTATGTGGACAGGAAAAGAAACTATTTACAAATTTTTCAAACGAGAAAGCTATCCAATTCTTATAGACCTTCACTAATATTAATGTTACAATTCTTTGCGTATTCAGTAACAGATATTTCTTGTGGTAAAGGAGTTACAGTTAGTAGCTAAATTAGCGTTACTCCAGTCAATACAATGCTCATAATTTTTAACGTGATTCAACAGAGCATTTCATTCTTGTCCTTTTCTTATACTATATTTATGTTATTAAGTCTAACAGAAAGATCCTTACCAGTCTGCTCAACATGAAACATATTACAGTTTTTACAAAGGATTCTGTAAACACAGCCCGCAGAAATTTCTGGTGAGTTTTTGATTAAGGTATTCTTTAAGGTATTGTTGTTGCTGAAGGCTACATTTACATTATAGGATTTAAGCAACCTGGGAAATAATGTAAAATTATCACTAAAAGGGCGAACTAAAAGGTTCTTCGTATCAAGGGGAGGTTTGGTTTTAACTCTATAAAAGGATTTCTTTGACAACTTAAGGGATTTATCAATGAAAGATCTAGGATACTTTAACTTGGATCCAAGAGAATATATCTTCTCAGACTTATCATCAGTAAATTCCGAACTGCATATACGTAATGCCCTAAGGAACATCGGCTGGAATGATGATTGTTTAACTCTGTCATGGTGAGCTGAGTAATAATGAATATAAGAAGAAACGCTGGTGGGTTTTCTGTATATGTATATGCTAAACTTTCTTTGACACATCTCTTAAGTTGGCAAAGAAATCATTTTATAAAGTTAAACCTAAACTTCTCCTTGAGATTTAGAATATTAGTCAAGTAAGACCTTTGATAAGTCCATCGCACTAAGAACTAACTATCTTTTACAATGTTTCGTCGTAAGTACGCATAAGGAACTACCTCTCTCTCTCTCTCTCTCTCTCTCTCTCTCTCTCTCTCCTCCATGTACCCTAACAGGACCAACAGATGCCGAACCAAGGGCACGGTGGGAGGATGTCACTGTACAGGGGAGGATAACACTGTACAGGGGAGGAGAGCACTGTACAGAGGAGAATAGCACTGTACAGTGGAGGACACCTCTGTACAAGGGAGGATGCCTCTGCACAGGGAAGGATAGCACTGTACAGGATAGGATACCACTGTACAGGGATGATAGCACTGTACAGGGGATGATAGCACTGTACAGGGAAGGATACCACTGTACAGGGGAGGATGCCTCTGTATAGGGGAGGATGCTTCTGTACAGGGGAGGATACCACTGTACAGGGGAGGATACCACTGTACGGGGAGGATACCACTGTACAGTGGAGGATACTCCTGTACAGGGTAGGATACCACTGTGCAGGGGAGGATGCCTCTGTACAGGAGAGGATACCACTGTACAGGAAAGGATACCACTATGCAGGGGAGGATGCCTCTGTACAGGGGAGGATGCCTCTCTACAGGGGAGGATACCACTGTACAGGGAAGGATACCACTGTACAAGGGAGGATACCACTGTACAGGGGAGGATGCCTCTGTACAGGGGAAGATACCACTGTGCAGGGGAGGATGCCTCTGTAAGGGGAGGATTCCTCTGTATAGGGAAGGATACTACTGTACAGGGGAGGATACCAGTGTACAGGGGAGGATACCACTGTGCAGAGGAGAATGCCACTGTATAGGGGAGGATACCACGTTACAGGGGAGGATACCACTGTACAGGAGAGGATACCACTGTATAGGGGAGGATGCCTCTGTACAGGGGAGGATACCACTGTACATGGCAGGATGCCACCGTATAAGTTCAGGATACCATTGTATAGAGAAGGATACCACTGTACAGGGGAGGATACCACTGTACAGGAGAGGATGCCACCGTACAGGTTCAGGATACCACTGTACAGGGAAGGATACCACTGTACAGGGGAGGATGCCTCTGTACAGGGGAGGATGCCACTGTGCAGGGGAGGATACCACTGTACAGGGGAGGATACCACTATACAGGGGAGGATGCTTCTGTACAGGGGAGGATGCCACTTTACAGGGAAGGATACCACTGTACAGGGGAGGATACCACTGTATAGGGGAGGATACCACTGTACAGGGAAGGATACCACTGTACAGGGGAGGATACCTCTGTACAGGGGAGGATGCCTCTGTACAGGGTTGAACACTACTGTACAGTAGAGGATGCCTCTGTACAGGGAAGGATGCCTCTGTACAGGTGAGGATGCGTGTGTATAGGGGAGGATACCATTGCACTGGGGAGGATAATTCTGTATAGGGAAGGATACCACAGTACAGGGAAGGATACCACGGTACAGGGGAGGATGCCTCTATACAAGGGAGGATACCACTGTGCAGGGGAGGATGCCACTGTACAGGGGTGGATACCAGTATACAGGGGAGGATGCTTCTACACAGGGGAGGATACCACTTTACTGGGGAGGATACCACTGTACAGGGGAGGATATCGCTGTACAGGGTAGGATACCTCTGTACAGGGGAGGATGCCTCTGTACAGGGTAGGATACAACTGTACAGGGGAGGATGCCTCTGTATAGGGGAGGATACCACTTTACAGGGGAGGATGCCACTTTACAGAGGAAGATACCACTGTACAGAGGAGGATACCTCTGTACAGGGGAGGATGCCTCTGTACAGGGGAGAGTGCCATTGTATAGGGCATGATGCCACCGTACAGGGGAGTATACCACTGTACAGGGGAGGGTACCACTGTACAGGGGAGGGTACCACTGTACACAGGAGGATGTCTCTGTACAGGGGAGGATGCCTCTGTACAGGGGAGGTTGCCACTTAACAGAGGAGGATACCATTTTACAGGGGAGGATACCATTGTACAGGGGAGGATACCACTTTACAGGGGAGGATACCACTGTATAGAGGAGGATGCCACTTTACAGGGGAGGATACCGCTTGGCAGGGGAGGATACCACTGTACACGGAAGGATGCCACTGTACAGAGGATGATACCACTGTGCAGGTAAGGATACCACTGCACAGGGAAGGTCGCCTGTATACAGGGGAGGATACTACTCTACAGGGAAGGGTGCATCTGTACAGGGGAGGATACCACTGTACAGGAGAGGATATCACTTTACAGGGAAGGATGCCTGTGTATAGGGGAGGATACCAATGTACAGGGGAGGATACCACTGAACAGGGAAGGATGCCACTGTACAGGGGAGGATACCAATGTTCAGAGTGAGGGTGTTAATGTAGAGAGGAGGACGTCACTGTACAGGGAAGGATGCCACTGTACTGGGGAGGATAGCTCAGTTTGGGAAAGATGCCATTATACGGAGGTGGATGCCAGTGTTTGGGCAGCATAAAACTGTACGGGGAAGATGTAACTGCTCATGGGGAGAATGTCACAGTGCTGGGAATAACGCCCATCTATACGGGGATACCACTTATACCAGGAAAAATGCTACCTTCCGGCGGAAGCTACCAGTGCTTGGAAAGATGCGACTGTACGGGGAAGAGTGCCACCGCACGGGGATGGGTGCCACTGTACAGGGATGGATACCACTGTACGGGGAAGGGTACCACTGTGTGTGTGAGAAAGGTACCATTGTACGGGGATGGGTGCCACTGTCCGGGGAAGGGTGCCACTCTACGGGGATAGGTGCCACTGTACGGGGAAGGGTGCCACTGTGTGAGGGAAGGGGACCACTGTACGGGGAAGGGTGCCACTGTACGGGGAAAGATGAGGGATAGCAGTGTTGGATGGTCTTACAAGTGAAGCAGGATCGGGTATCAATCAGATTCTGATGCACTGACATGGCCTGTAGCAGACGAATGCAGTAAACATGGGAATGATAAGCAGGACGTCTGATGTGTTGCCATTTTCTGACGTACGGATAACCGCTTCACAATATTGTGGCTTTAAAGGACGTTTAAGTCCTTATCAGTCTGCGGCAGCTGAGCAGGACCCCGGGAGGACAAATAGTGTTGCGTGCGCCAGCATACCGAATATCGATGACCTCAATCCTATTTTTTCTTTCTTTTTGCCGACGAGGAAGCTGCAGGCAAACAATGATTATGTCAGCTCTCCGTCTCTGCTTGTCTGTCTCTGTGTCAGTCTGTCTGTCTATCTGTCAGTCTGTCTGTCTGTCTGTCTGTCTGTCTGTCTGTCTGTCTGTCTTTCCATATGTCCATTCGTCACTTTATGTTCTGTCCATCAGTGTGTCTGTTTGTCCTTCCATCTGTCCGTTTATCCAATTATGACTGTCTGTCCATCTGTGTCTTCGTCTGTGTGTCCGTCCTTACTTCCATCCATCCTTCTCTCCTTCCATTTGCCCTTTTGCTTGGCATGTCTCTTCATATCTTTCTCTGTGTCTGTGTCCTTTGCTGTTCGTCAGTATGTCTGTTACTCCTTCCATGTTTATGTCTGTTCGTTTGTGTGTCCGTCATAGGGCCCATGTGTCTGTCCTTTTGATGTGTCTCTCTGACCGTCAATGTATCCGGTTATCTGTCTAAATGTTAATTGTCCGTCCAAATGCTTGTCTGATCCTTCATATCTCTGCCCTTCTATGTATTCGTCTGTCTGACGATTTGTCCGTTGATGTGTCTGTTTCTTAGTCGTAATGTTTGTTAGTACTATCTGTACATGTGTCCGACTGTCCGCACACGCATTTGGCTGTCTGCGTACATGTCCGTTTATGGTGTCCACAGTCCGTCCGGCCATAGCATCGACATTTAAAATTAAGTTGAATGTCCCAAACTCTTGAGACTGGTTCAAACTCGCCGGCTTTGGTCGATTGTTTTGTGTCGCTGGTCACCCAGGCATCACATGATTGGTCGAAACGTATATTAAAGAACAGCCGCTGAAAACGAAGCAGTCACTCTGTCGTGGAAGACTTTAGTCGTCGAATCTTTGTCGTGGAAAAGCCCAATCAGTTCAGTTCAGTTTCAATACTTTATTCCTTCATAGAGGAATCGGTCCAATCGTCGTACTCCAGTCGTTGTACTTTGTCGTGGACGACTTCAAGAGTCGTGTCTCTGTCGTGGAAGAGTTCTGCCGTCGTACTTCATAGTGACGTTGACAACTGTCGTGGAAGACGCGAATCGCTGTGATGGGTGTCGCTCAGTAGGGCATATCTACGTATTCAACCTTTGGGAACTGTGACAGCAATTCAAATGACCGTCCTTTAAACATCGCCAGGTGTATCACGTGGGTCTGATATCCGAGCATCGATCTAATACAACTGAAAGGACTAACCTGAGAATGTGGCCCTGGCAATGTCACAGAATTAACCTCATGTTAGCGTATCCCAGGGATCCCATGAGTCTTGCATCTAAACACCACCAACCCCTGACATATGAAAAGGACTTTATGATAACGTAGGGGTCTGTTCCCTAAATACATCGATAGGAAGGGTTATTACCACATTGAGTGAACGGTGGGACCTCTGTATACCGCCATGAGTCACAATCCTCAGGGATTGGAGAATCTGTCCTCTCAACGTAAAAACACGTGACTCACGGCAGATATACAGTAAGGCCAGAAATACGAAAAAGAAATGTGTGAGTCCTTGAGCATTAAATATAAAAAGACGATTAACTAAAAGAAATGGTAAATCACTGACTTATAAAGATCATTGGCTTCAGATGCACCTGGTCAGCTTGAGTGGCATAATTACGGAATATGTCACATCCGTGAGCTGCCTCCCTCTTGGGGTAGGGAGGTGGGACGCCCCACCACGCCAGCCCAGGTCCCACACCACACACGCACAGGTCAACGTTTTTCGTAAATCATTACACAGATCACTGATCCTCCGATCTCGTGAATCTTCGTCGCTGATTCTTTCATGGTACGATGATTCTCTGCTGCAGAGAAATTAGTTCGATTCATCAAAAATGTTGTTTTCAGGAGATTTAACGGATACGAAGGTGGATGTTCTACCTTCAGATGGGTGTGTGCTGTATACTGGGGATGTAAATTCTCGACCGGTAAATGTTGTGGTCTGGTGAGTGTAGCGGAGTTGTGTTTGGCTTTGGATGTGTTGTGGTGTGTTGGTATTCGGAACGGGAAACACGTTCCAACGTACTAGGAAATGACTAATATTTATAGAAAAAAGAATATACAGATATATCCGTGGGGATAGGCGAGAAAGAATACTACCCACTTATTCTCTGCATGTCATTGAAGGCAACTAAGAGGGGCGGAAAGTGGGGCTTGAAACCTTAGCTCGTGGATTCTTCGAGGTCTACACCCCCACAGTTTGGGCTGAGCCCAGGCTGCATTTCAGTTTCTAAAAGATGGAACAGAAGGAGCCAAGCGGGGAGTTCTCATCCTCCTCAAAGGCTCAGACTGAATTGTCTGAATGCGTTTGGATGTAACCAAAATGACAAGAAAAGAGAGATATGTTTGAGAAAAGGAACCTGGATGTTCTAGCTCTGAGTGCAACAAAACTTAAGGTTAAGGGGAAGTTAAGGGATATCTTTGTGGTAAAGTCAGTCAGAGGTTAGTGTAAGGGCGAGAGCTAAAAAAGGGGTAAGGCTTCTTCTGAAGGAGGGGTTGTGGGAGTGTGTGAAAGAGTGTAAGGAAGTGAGCTCCATAATGATGTGGGTAAATATGAAAGTAGATATGATACTGGAGTTGGTTGATGATTAGGGCTTACTTACCATATCACGAGAAGAATGATGAAGAAAGGCAAGAGTTCTGGGAGCAGCTGAGTGTGTGTGGCAGCAGTTTTGATGCAACAGATCTGGTATTAGTGATGGATGATTTGAAGAGAAAAGTGAGTAATGTGGCAGTTGAGGGTATAATTGATGGTATTATTGTATTCAGTAAGGGGAATAGAAATGGTAAATAGCTTGTGGGGTTGTGTGCTGAAAAAGACTGGTGATTGGGAATACCTGGTTTAAAAAGAGCGACAAACATTATAGTATACGTGGATGAGAAAGATGGAAAGCGAACATTATTGGATTGCATACTATAATTGATATGCGTGTAAAAGAAGACTCTTGGACGTGAATATGCTGAAAGTGCACCAGCTGGTGAGATGTCTGATCTTAACTTGGTAGAGGCGAGAGTGATGATTAGTAGAGGTTTTCGGAAAAGAGGGAATGATATGGATGAGAAGAGAGTAGTAAAAGTAAGTGAGACTGGAAAAGATACTTGTGTGAAGTAATGCCATGAGAGATTAAGTGTAGAATGGCAGATAGTTAGAGTGAATGAAGTTAGAGAAGTGGGTCAGGAATGGAAGGTATATAGGGATGCATTGCTGGCATGTGCGAGAGAAGTGGGTGGCTTGTTGAAGGTGGGAGGTGGGCAGGTGAGAAATGACAGTAAGTGGTGGGGTGACGAAGTAAAATTGCCAGTGAAAGAAAAAAGAGAGGTGTATAGGCGGTACTTACAGGGAAGGAGTGCAAATGATTGGGGGATGGATAAGAGAAAGCGGCAGGAGGTCATGAGGAAGGTTCAGAGGCTGAAGAACAGGACAAATGAAAATTGGACGAATGAGCATCAACAAACTTCAGGGACAACAAGTAGATATTGTTGAAGGAGGTTGATAGTGTGAGAAACAAATGGGAACGATGGAAACATTGGTGAAGGGGGCAAATGAGGAAATGGTAACAGGCAATGATGAGGTGAGGAGGAGATGGAGTGATTATTTTGAAGGAATGTCAAATGTGTTTGATGACAGGGTGGCAGATGTAGGGTGTTTGGGTCGTGGAGGTATGCGAAGTGAGAGTCATGGCAAGTGGTTTGGCGAGGAGAGAAGAGGAGGTGAAAGCCTTACATAAGATGAAAATTGGCAAGGCTGCTAAAGTGGATGCTACTGTAGTTGAATTTCTCGAGAAATGTCAAGAAATGTTTTTGACTGGTGAGTCAGGATTTTCAGTGTATGTATGGATCTTGGGAAGGTGCCTGAGAATTAGTGGAATGCATGCATAATACATCGAAACCACAATCCCCTGTCCACAACCAGGTCCCACAGACCTTTCCGTGTTCGTCAGATTTTTTTCTTATTTTTTTCTTTTATTTGTTTGGGGAGAGTTTCGAAGTTTGACGTGCAGAATTAGGTCAGGTATTGAAGAGGTTAAAATTAGGCGCATAATTACTAGGCACAGGCGTATGATTAGTAAGGTCTGACGTATAATAAGTATGGCCTGAAATATAATTAACAGATCAGGCGTATATAAATTTGAATATTGTTTCAAAGAGTTTAAAAGCAAATATAATTAAGCAAGCATGACACGTTATTTTCGGGTAGGATGTACAGTATGTCAAGTTCCTCGTTTGGTTAATTAGGTCATGCATCAGGGGTATCACCACTTCAGTCATGCAAACAAAATGATTACTTTGCTCGGGTGTATAATTTGTCAAGAGTGGCTGCTTGTAGCCTCTCTGGCGAGTCTTGTAACCCAATTTGGGTCAAGTGTGTGTGTGTGTGTGTGTGTGTGTGTGTGTGATATGTTAGTAGGTATACTGCTGTCAAGTAAGTCATTCTTAGGTTTATTATCGGGTCAGATCAGGTGTTACTTCTTTCCCTGTTAGCTGAGACGGCACGGGCCATATCATAAAAGATTTAAATATTAATAGGGGTAAAGAAAATAAAAAAAACATGACAAATAGCAGATTACAAAAATATGACAATAGAAACGCTGACAGCTAGTTAGCAGTGTTGGTGATCAGTCAAGAGTGCCATAGGCGCCTATAAGCAATGACACTAGTAAAACCACTTAAGCAAGATATTGAATGACCCTATTAGGCCACAGAACTACCAAGTTTACCGTAACCACTCATTTTCCTGAAGGCATGCACCTTAACACATCCGCTAGAATAAGGAAAACATCCCAAATTCACAAGTGTAAAAAAGGCATTAGGGAAAATGGACTGAAGTCAAATACGCGCGTAGAATCAAAGGCATGCGGAGTCACCGCTCAGGGATAAATGTGCTCTAACTTCCTCTCCTTAAACACAAGTGAGACAGCTCTTGTAATATGGAACTGACAGGCAAAGGAAGAATTATGGGTAAATGCAATTAAACTAATTTAGAATACAGAACTGATGGGCATAGGAATAGTTATGAGAACTGCGTTTAAACGAAGTTCATCTCAAAACAAAATGTGCGCTGGATTTGCTAGGACCGGGTGGGTCAGTGGCGTGTTCCTCCTGTCCAGAAATGGCGGACCCGGTAGCTTGTGGCGGGTTAATGACGTGTCCCATTTGTCCTAATACGGCATTATTTTTACGTCTGGTTGCCGGGCTGTCAAAGAGCTATATATGGTGATGGTCATGTTTGTCTGGATGTTGTTGACAGATGCTTTCTCTCTAATGTGAATGGCTTCGAATATCTGTAGCCTCCTCCGATCACTGCAACTAGTAATGATTTTGGTGTTATTCCTTATAATCTCCCTCGTTAGTCTCGTTCTATGCTTCTGTTCATGATGTTTTTCGATTCCATCTTCTTGTAAGTGGAACGAGAGGCGGCGGCTCAGGTTGCAGGTTGTAGTTTATGTGGTGGGGCTGAGTCCCCAATATTGCATCGGTACTCATACACCACATCTGTACAATTCAAACTTCCAGAGCGACCTACCATATTGTTTTTCAATACGAGCAAATATTCGCATTATTGTAGTATAATGTCAGACTGATATCCTAGTCTTCATCAATCGCTTTGCAGTTTCTGGCCACAATATCTAGCACGACCTTCTCGTCCTTTCGGTATGTTTTCGTATATATGTTCCTGTAGTAGCCTTTAATGCTGCCACGTTCAGGTTGTCTGTTTACCACGAGATGTTGCTCCAGAATATTGTTCACAGTGGTATCAAATTCAGTATTTGAATATCCATTATTAATTAATATTTGCCGGACACATCGAAGTTCTTGGTGTAGAAGTTGCTTGGTTGAGCACATCTTGGTCGTTCTCCTTACGTATGCACGAATGACACTCATCTTGTAATTTTGAGTGCATTCACTTATTCCATTCATACATTTACATTGGTTGGTGGGCTTTCTGTAAACGTCGGTACTTGCCAATGAAGTAGGCACAAGGGGACTGTGGCACAACCACCATGGCTAAACATAGGATAAAACCATAATAACTGTGTACTCACCACTAATTAGTACTTTATTGGTTTCCATTTTCCCTTTATACCATCCTTGAAATGCCAGAAACTGAATTATCAAGGTTCTGAAGCCATTTAGGATCCATCTTTGCCCAAATTTCAGAGATAGCAGCCTTTCAGCTTAGGTAGTGACGAAGTATCCCTGTTACGTAATTTGGTTTTCATAACCGCCCACATGTTTTCTCATGGATTCAAATCCGGTAAATTCCCGGGCCAGTCACTGAGAAGCCCACGTACAGTTATTAAACCAGTCAGAGACTAGAGTGGCAGTGAGGCAAGAAGCTCCCCCTGCATAAGCACACCTACCTTGCATTTTTTGAACGGATCTGGAAGATGGTCAGACAGTAGCTCGAGGTGACTATGTCTCTTCATAGTTTCATTCTTTGGCAATACGACAAGGTCCCCACCACCTTAATATCTGAAAGAATCCCATACCATAAGTGGAACAGCGAGAACTTTACGGTGCCTGGAGTGTACTTAGGATCAGATGGATCACAGCCTGGTCGACTGTACACCCGCCCGCGCTTTACGGTGCCTGGAGTGTACTTAGGATCAGATGGATCACAGCCTGGTCGACTGTACACCCGCCCGCCACGGCCGGCCACCCGTCACAGAAAAGGTGGACTTGTCCACTCCACAAGACGCTTCTGAATTTAGCCGTATCCCCAACTAGATACTTATTGCCAAGATTGACCCTTGTCCTCTGGTGCCTACGGGTTATGAGCGGTTTGTACCGCAGCCTGCGGCTCCTGTACCTGCGGTCCACAGGTAAGAGGCGCTGCACGGTCCTTACCTACATATCACTGAGCAGTCTTTGGTTTTTTCTTTAATTTATTTTCTTTGTACTCAAGCGTGCATCTGCATCCATTTGACGTTTAAGAACATTCAGAGTACGTGGAGAGGTCTCCTGGCCTTCCCAGGGCGTTTCACAAGGGTCGGTGTAGAGGTGCCGCCGCTTTCATTATATTTCATCACCCTTCGCTGTACTGACCTCAAGATCACACCGGTAATATAAGAAATTTCCTTAAGTGACTTATTTCCCTCGTAAAGTGCAACTGTAGAAACTATTTGGTAATTGTCAAGGTGAGTATTTCCAACCATGGTAAGGGGCAGATGTACGAAAAGGGGAAAAATAAAAGAAAACGAAAATCCAGGGAATAAGTAGAGAGCACAACAGTGCACTCCCACTTCCAACAACAACTAAACTGCTGCTGAGGCGGGCACGAATGGCATGCCGGCGTCAACTTCACTGACGGACGCCAACACTATTCTAGGTGGGGTAGAGTGATGAGCTTCGATATCACTGGCGCGTTCCCGCTTTCGCCAACTTCATTTACGAGTGTATATATATATATATATATATATATATATATATATATATATATATATATATATATATATATATATATAT
>JAYMFT010168029.1:0-12290 GCA_038088735.1 Panulirus argus | reverse complement strand
CACATACAATTTTCCAGGTATACTCATCAAATTTATGCCTGTGTAGTTTGAATGTTCACCTTAATCCCCATCATCTTTGTACAATAGCACTATACATGCAATCTGCCAATCCTCAGGCACTTCACCATGATCCATACATACATTGAATATCCTTACCAACCAAACAACAACACAGTCTCCCCCTTTTTTAATAAATTTAAGTGCAATACCATTCAATCCCGCCGCCTTTCCGGATTTTGCCACCTCTTCTCTTTTCATCAAGCCACTCTCCATGTACTTCAGATACTGCATTGAATACTCATTCCAGCTTCCTCACTGGGAAGTAATGTACTTTTGTCTATCTTTTTAGTATATTTCAGAAAGTTACACTTGACTTAATGATTCTGCATCTTGCTTGCTGAGTTGCTTTCGGGTTTAAAACTATTCTCTTTGATCTCTATTTAATGCCAGGCATAAATTCATACATCATCAATCTTGACTGTATTGTTCCACTCCTTGTAATTGCCCTTGTCAGTTCATGTGATGTAGACTGTTGATTATGTGTGTAAAATGTTTTTGTACAGTAATCCCTTGATTCAATGGACCCCGATATAACAGATTTCAGATTTAAAGAACCATGCAAATAATAATACGCTAATTAATGATTATTGACAAAATAGAAAAAAAAAAGTGCCTCACCTTGTACATTTCGTATCGCACTCTTTTTTGGTAGTGTAGGGTATACTTGTTTTAGTGATGTGGTGGGGTGAGAGAACACAGATTGGGTGGGAAGCACTATACTGATTCTAAAGTTTTGACAGAGTCTTCATCACAGGATGAGTACAGAAGAACAGGACTCCAGCTCATATATGTGTTGTCGTCAGCCATCACCCTCCCCTGGGTTTCTGATGTGACCTCCTGAATGCTTGCACTCGATGTTTGACCTTGCCACCTATGTCGTGTTCCACCTGGCTGCCCCTGCCATAACTGACTTCTTTGTCTCCGTCAAGCTTGATCTCACCACCTCAGCTGTGGTGATCTGTCTCAGGGCCACTCTTGCAAGCCACACAAAGCCCTCCCAGTGATTCGTGTTTTCTTTCAGTAATAAGAACATCAGAGGTTGAAGGAATGTTAGAGTCCACCACGGTAGAGTTAGAAGAGAAATGGGAACCAAAGACGGTTGCTATATCTACCAGAGAGACAGCTATATTACTGTTAGAGTGGAAAAGTGAAGGAAAGGTAGAGGGACAGAAGTTGTTAGTAATGCCAGTAGCTAAAGACCAGAAAGACCTATCAGTGGATGAAGAGAAGGTATTGCACATCCTTTGTTTAAAGGAATGCTTTGCCTCATTTGTAACATACTTGTGCTGATTACGGGTAATGATAAATGCTGAAGGAGTGTTTGAGGAAGGAAAGTCTTTCTAAGCCTGATATGGCTGATCCCATGCCTGAATGGGCTCTGGACAGGAATGGTTGAACTCCCAGGTCTCTAATCCATTTCAACTCACACACCAATTAATTCACTATATTTGACTTTATAAGCATGCTTTAATTCACATTTACTTTCATCTGTCTCCTTTCACACATCCACCACCAGGGCTGTGTTACCAACAAACAACTGAATTGCCTTCCAGGCCCATCCCACCTCCAACAGATTTAATATCTGCCCCTCTCTCCAAAACCTTTGCATTTACTTCCCTCACTACCCTGTCCATAAACAAATTAAACAACCTTGATGACACCACATGGCCCTACTGCAGTCCCACCCTCACCTGGAACCACTCACCCTTCTCTCTACCTGCTTACTCACATTCCTTACTCTCTTGATAAAATCTCCTTGCAGCTTCCAATAACTTTCCTCCCACATCTTATATTTTTAACACCTTTCACAAATCTTTTCTATCAACCCTATTAAATGGTTTCTTCAGATTCGTAAATGTGACATACAAATCCTTCTGTTTCTCTAAGAATTTCTCAACCACATCCTTCAAAGCAAACATATGATAACACATCCTTGATCAATCCTAAAACAACATTGTTCCTACCCAGTCTGATGCTCTGTACTTGTTGCCACCCTCTTGGTCCCTACTTGTCCATATAACTTTCCACTCAGGAAACATTTATTTCTTACTTACTCTCCATTTCCCGCATTTGTAAGGTAATGCCAAGAGAAATAAAAGATATGCATGGAGCAACTACAGGAACATTTAAGAGAATCCTAAACATGTGGTTACAGCCCATCCCAAATGAATTGAGAACAGATAAGTATATAATGCAGGTGGCAGCTAAGAAAAATAGTTTTTCTTATTCATCAAGTAAGATGTGTAGTGAGCAGTTCATGCTAACCCAACTAATTTGGTTAAATCTCATTGTAGCTACTCATGAGTAGGTAGGTACTCTTTCTCTCTCTCTCATACTGTTTGGTACTTATTTTCTCATTTTATTCTTCTGGCAATTGTGTTGGAGAGAGAGGTGGGTGGGCAGATGCCTACTGCTTTGCTATCTTTTTTCTACCAGTATTTCTAGGACGCCAATACAGAATACCTCAGTATGGACAAATAGGTCTCCTCTTATCTGTCTTTTCCATACATTTCCATGTGTTTGCAAATGATGTAGATAGAATTTTTGAAGTCATCAGCTTCAACACATTAGTGATGAAGATAAAATTTGTGATGCCATCTTGAATACATTATACTCCAATCTCAACCTAGTAAAGTAAAAACAAGTGTGGATGCTAAACTATTGGGGCAGAAAACATACCACCACATAGGTGAATTCATCAGTTCCAGTTTTAGTAGAAAACAGATGAAATAGGAAGATATAATCAATGAGATCTGTGCAGCACAATAGGAGACCTTTCTGAATGCCAGAATGCCAGGAGTATGTTAAATGTAAGACCACTTAAAGTACTCCAAACATACAATAGACACATAATGGTGAGAAGAATATAAGATGTCCAGATGAGGATGAGAAAGGTGCTCCCTATATTTGAGGAAAGAATGAATTATAAACCTTTTAGAAAAAGCCACATTTTACCCAGCAAAGAGAAGAAAACCTTTCAAACAAACTTATGGACATAGATAATAATCTCAAAAAGTCCTGTGAGACCTAAGAAAAAGAAGAAAGGGCTAGGAATTTTTCCTGCACACCATCTAGGAACTTGTGTCTCCCATTATCAGTAATTTTTCTTCTCAGAGAAATGCTTGTTTTACTTCTTCATTTTTCATTCTAATTGTTTCTTTATTGTTGTCATTATATTTTCATTGTGGATTATTACATTTCTGTGGAGGATTATGTATCATCAACAGTACTATGTACCTCTTTCCTACAATTATCCTTCTCATTATGTATTGTCTAAGTGGGCCATCTACTACTGTTTCCTAAAACAGGTAGGTAGTAGTTGGTAGGCAGCCAATGACCAAGGAGGTACATTACCATTACTGCCCACTTGGGTATCAGGAGGGTTAGTGATGGCTGCATAGTGGAGGATTATGTATCATCAACAGTACTATGTACCTCTTTCCTACAATTACCCTTCTCATTATGTATTGTCTAAGTGGGCCATCTACTACTGTTTCCTAAAACAGGTAGGTAGTAGTTGGTTGGTAGCCGATGACCAAGGAGGTATATTACCATTACTACCCACTTGGGTATCAGGAGGGTTAGTGATGGCTGCATAGTGAGCCAGCTCTTTCTTTGTTGTCAGGTTGCACTCCTCTGACCTAGGTAGATGTCTTTTCTTTCTGCCTCACCCACACATGGAGTACAGGCATTCTGTCCACAGACATACAGTCTTGCCTTGTCATACATAACACTTGACAACACTTGACTCACACTGCTCATTCTTCATAACTCTAGATTTTCCTGTGGTGAGCACTATGCACTAGCCTTGTCCTTTGGTGAAATGGTAGGTGCAAGATATAGATATATATTAGGTAGGAATATTTACTAAGGAGCATTAGGTAGAAATGTTAGGTAGAAGTAGTGGGTAGGAATATTAGGCAGGAGGATTAGGTAGAAGCCTCTGCAAAGACTACACTAGAGTTGCCCTCTGCCAGCGGCCTGTTAAGAGTGAGTCACTAAAGGCTAAGAAGTGGCACTAGATTCCACTAGTTATGGAGACACTGTTGCCATGGCCACCACCTTGAGGAAGTTCCAGGTGGGAACAGACATCAGAGATATAGATAGATAGATCCATTGAATAGGGCCAGACCTCCTCCTCCTTTGTCTTTTCTTTTCCTTCTTACTATCCTGTAACCCTCTGGACAGAAGGTGTGATCTAATCTCTTTTGTAAGCTTTGTTTCCACAGCTCCAACAATATCAGATGTTTTCCTGTACTCAATCCTTAGATTCCAGCTGTGTACCATGTACTAGGAATCCATCTGCATTTGTATACAGTACTTTCAGCATACCAATTTCATTACCTAGTATTCCAGACCTTTTGGGATGGTACATGAAGCAGTAAAACATGTACTTCTCAGAGAAAGTAAAGTATTGATAATGGGGTTTTCATTTTAGAGGAGTTAGACTGGCAGGATTTGGATTTTCATGATGACAGGGAATCATGGAGATACAAGTAAAATTTTAATGTGTATAGGAAAATATCCTATGTTGGCATGTCAGGGAACACACATGGATGAAAGGGGCTTAATCACCCTATTAACTTTTTACACAGACTATCATGGATATTGAAAATATATGATATGCCAGTTAGAGAAGTGATCTTGTAATGTTTAAGTCTGCTTATGTGGTAAACAAAGATGAGACAGGATTTGAGGAGATATGGTCGTGTAAACTAAACTGAACTTAACAATTTCTATGGTAGCATAGATTGGGAAATGGAGTTAAGCACTGGGAAATGGAGTTAAGTATTATGGTGAAAGAATCTGTGAAATTTACAATGAAGGGGTGGGAACATGTGTGCCTCAAGCCTTAAATTCAGAGGGAAGGTTAAGAAAGAGGTTTAACCATGGATATTAAAAAGCAAAGGGGTTTTGAGATGTGAAGTGGTGGAGATACAGGTGACACTCCAGCCAGCCAGCACATGCAAGGTATAAGAGAGTAAGGAATGAGTGTAGCACAATAAGAAAAGAGGAAGAGAGAAAATCTGAAAAGGGTATTGTAGATAAGGCAGCTGAAAATCAAAACCAAAACTTTTCCATAAATTTGTCAGAAATAGATTGACAGTCAAAGAGTAGCTTATCAGAGTAAAGGATTGAGAGGAAAAATAGTTAAGGATTGATGTAAGGATATGTGAGGAACTGAAACACCAGTTCAAAAGTGTTTTCATAGTGGAAGTCATTATAGCCCCATCACCAGTAAGATGGGATGGGGAGTAGGCTTTAGAAACATTGAGGTATCTAGAAAAGACATTAACATAAACTAAAAGGTATTGTCTCATGGTCTTAATGAAATTTCACCATATGTGCTGAAGATGTATGCAGATACACTAGACAGCCCTCTTGAAATACTGTTCTGGATGTCCCTAGAGAAATGCAGTGATGAGGGAGAGGAAAAAGGCAAACATCATGCCCACTTATAATTACTAAGAATGGGACAGAGTGTAAGAAGGCCTCAATAAGGGTATTATCTAGCTAGAAATAAGCTTCAAGACTCTGTGTGTGAGAAAGGCTTGGGAGTCATCATTCCTAACCTGTCACCAGAGTTCTACAATAGAATGATTGAGGAGACGGGCTGTCTTCTGGGAAATATAAGAATAGCATTCACATATGTTTGTAACAAAATGTTCAGCAAGTTGTTCATATTTTAATTAAGGCCAAAACTAGACTATGCTTCTCAAGTTTGGTCACCTTACCTAAAGCAGCAGAGAGAGCAAATAGAGAACAGAGAGTGAACAGAATGGGTGTAGAGTAAGGCAAGAAAGATGGTACCAGACTTAAGAGAGCAGAGTTTCAGGGAAAGGATAAAGTCTTTAGATTTGCCCATCTTAGGGAAGAAGAGTGAAGGGTGACCTTATCACAATATTCAAGTTTTTAAAACAGATCTATGATGCTGTCCCTGAAAAGTTCTTCAAGAGATGTAGGAGTATAGCAACCATAGGACATAATAGGAAATTTAGCAAGATACTTTTTAGAATTATGTAAATAAATTCTCTTATAGTATAAGAGTGGTGGATAATTGGAGTAGAATGACTGAGGACATGGTTAATGAAGTGAGGATACATAGATTTACGTAGCTGTGTGACATTAGAGAATGTTTTGGAAATGGGGTCCTATAAGCATAAGACTCCCTATCCATATGATACAAAGAATTACTCAGAGCAAGGGGAGCTCAGGCAGAATTTTGTGTATTTGCAAGATTTTGGAAGGTCTTCAGTTCTTGAATCCTGGTGTGTACAAGTAAGGGAAGGGAGTGGAATGTGAGGGGGGGGGAACCCTTGGGTGGTATATATGCTGGATGGTAGGTCTGAGTTTGCAAATTTCCAGAGTTTGTTGGAGCTTCTGAGTGGAAGTTTCCCAGATTAGAATTAAATGCCCATTAGTGTAGCCAGTTTCAGTGAATCTACATATTTTAATTATTCAGTATATAAGGAGGACCAGTATTTAAAGAGGAAGTGGCTAGTATCAGGCACGTGCTGCTGAATTTTTGCTGATTAAAAATAGAGCTCTGACTTGATAACTGGGAATAAATATTAGTGTAACCAAAAGGCACCACTGTCAGAGTCAGTTAAAGATTTAAATTCTCCTCATGATAGAGGCTTTTTTTGTGCTAGTATGCTTCATTTAATTTACTGTAATTACTTTTGGTAATTAGTTTAAGACCATTAGCACTGCCTGAGCCAAGAAAGGGAATGAATTGAGGTTTTAGAGAAAGCATAGAAATCAGATAGGAAAGCTTGTAACAGGCTCGTAAGCTCACAGGAAGAAGCCAAATACTGTTCTAAAGTTTTTGTTTCAAATTGTATTTCCATCTGGTTTGGACTTCAATAAAGAAATTAACAAAGACAAGTCAGTCATAACAAGATCTGCTGGGATGAGATAAGAGATAGAGATGAAAGAGGAACCATAAGAGAGCAAATGTTTGAAGATGTTAAGGGAAATTAACAAAAACCAAAACTAGAAATTAACAACCTGAGCAGGAGTTAAAGAAAGTGAGGAGTCAATTCATGGATCTTGAGGGGTGTCATGAGTGAGGAATTTAGGGCTCTCAGAAATTTATTCATTGAATGTAAATATTAATTCAGTTTATTGGATGGGACTCAGGAGATATATGATCATAGGAAAGAAATTTGATTCAGTAAAAACCGGATAAAGCCTGATGAGTTTGCTCTAAATGTTTAAGAGGCTGTTAATTTAGAAGAAAGGACTAAAACAATAAAGAATCTGTTGTCAGTAGTGGGCAGGAAGGTGCAGAAGGAAGGTTTCGGCTGCTGTTCATTAAGAGGAAAGCACAAGAATAAACACAGAATCTTTTGACAGTAGTAGGCAGGGAGATTGGGTGCTACACTGTCCTCCATGGAAAAGAAGAGGGGAGAGAGGGATGACCTGATAACAGCCTGTTAGTTTGTAAATCATTTGGTTGATGGTGGCAGCAAACTTTTTCATGAGGTACAGTACCAGTGTTACTGAAGCCATGATTAGAATCTGGGAAAGAGGTTGGTTTGGAAGGATATTAATATATACTGTTTCAGTTTAAGTGTAGTGGATGGCTGGAATGATCTAAGCATGGGGACTGTGAATGCTGGCAACTTAGATTTCAAAATCTGTTTAATGATATAGAAAGTACTAGAGGTGGGTACCCACAAATGTAAAACCATCTCTCCCGAATGTACAAAACAGCTAATTACACACTCACACAAAGTAGAAATTACCTAAGTGAGAAACAACACAGTTTTAGAGAAAGGAGGTCCTGAGTAACAAACCTCATAGATTTCTGTGAGAGAATGAACTTTGTTGTAGACAAAAGGGGAAACTAGGTAGATTGTTTATATCTTGACTCTCAGAAAGCATTTGACACTGTTCCACATGGGAGGCTGATTAAGAAGCAGGAATAGAAGGAAGGAATAAGGGGAAAACTCCTCTGATGGAAGGGAACAAAGGAAGCATGTCAGAGAAGCCTTCTTCAAATAGGTAGAGGTCACCAGTGGAATGCTGCAGGATTCTATTTCAGGGCCGTTAGTCTTCTTGATCTATGTGAATGACTTTCCTGAGGGTATGGACTGCTGTCCAAATATGTTAGCAGGTGATGTAAAAGTCATGAAGAAGTTAAAAAGCAAGGAAAATTGCATTAGCTTACAAGGGGACTTCAACATACTTCAAAATTGGCATGATGCATAGCTGATGAAATTCACCTCAAGCAAATATGTTGTAAATGAGGATAGGACAAAGTGAAAGAAAGCCTCAATATGGTTATTATGTGGCAGAAAATAAGCTTCAAGATTCTGTGTGTGAGAAGGACTTGGGAATTAGCATCTTCCGTAACCTAGAGTTAGCATTATCCCTACCCTATCACCACAGTCCCTCATTTCCTAGAGAGACAAGCTGTCTTCTGGTAAATATCAGAATAGCTTTCAAGGTATGGATAAGGAAATATTTGGCAAGCACTTCATATCCATACATGCAAGTTTGGTTACTTCACCTACAGAGGTTTTAAAGAGTTTCTTGCAGAAGGTCCTTTGGAAGGCAAGAAAGATACCAAAATGAAGAGAGCAGAGTTACAAGGAAAACCTAAAGGCTGTAAGTTGGCCCACCTTAGAGGAGAGAAGAATGAGGGTTGACTGGATCACAACCTTTATGGTATTAAAACAGATATATGACATGGACAGTAAACAGTTCTTGGAGAGATGTAGGGATACAGCAACATGAAGACATAGAATGAATGTAAGCAAGAAACTTTTTTAGTAAGATGTAAACAAGTACTTTTATAGTATAACATTGGTGGATGAATGAATAGAATGACTGAGGACATGGTTAATGAAGAGAGCATACTTAAATGTAAAAAGTTGTGTGACAGCAGAGAATATTCACATGATGGGGCTCTACGAGTGTAAAATCACCTCCCCATATATAACAAATGATTACACAAGGCAAGGGAAGCTTAGTTGATGCTGCTTGTATTTTCAAAATTTTTGAGGGTCTACAGCTTCTGGAACCTGTTTTGTTTGAGTAAGAGGAGGGAGTGGAATATGTGTGTGTGTGTGTGTGTGTGTGTGTGTGTCTGTGTGTCTGTGTTTGTGTGTCTGTGTGTTTGTGTGTGTGTTTGTGTTTGTCTGTTTTTGTGTTTGTGTTTGTGTTTGTGTTTGTGTATGTGTTTTGTGTTTGTGTGTGTGCTTTTGTTTGTGTGTGTTTGTGTGTGTGTGTGTTGTGTGTGTGTGTGTTTTTGTGTTTGTGTGTGTATGTTGTTTGTGTTTGTGTGTGTTTGTGTTTGTGTGTGTGTGTGTGAGGGGGGCGTTGGTTGGGGGGGACTTCATTGGTAAATGCTCTGGATGGTGGGTTTATGAAGATTTTCAGAGTTTGTTGGGGTTTCGTAGTAAAAGTTTCCCAGATGAAAATCAAATGCCCATGAGTCATACCAACTTCAGTGAATCTATTAACAGTACTGAAGCTTATTAGCACAAAAAGGCCTCAGTCATTAGAATTTAAATCTTTAACTGACTCTGATACTGGTGCCTTTTGGTTACACTAAAAATTACTCTATCAAATCAGAGATACATTTCTAAATAGTGCAATTCAGCATCAATTGTTCATTTTCCCAATATTAGCCACTCTCTCTTTAAAAATTGCTTCTCTTTATATGATGCATCATGATTAAAATAAATTATGATGCATTATATAAGGAGAAGCAATTTTTAAAGAAAGAGTGACTGATATTGGGAAAAGGAACAATTGTTGCTGAATTTTACTATTTAGAAATGTATCTCTGATTTGATAAAAGAGCAATTTGTAGTGCAACCAAAATGCACCACTGTCAGAGTCAGTTAAAGATTTAAACTCTAATGATTGAGGCCTTTTTGTGCTAATAAGCTTCAGTACTGTTACTAGAATTACTTTAGGGGATCAGCTTGAGGCTATTGGCACTGACTAAACCAAGAACAAGAATAGAGTAGAGGCTTTAAAGGCAGAGAAATTAGACTGGAAAGCTTGCAACAGTCTTGTCAGCATACTGCAATAAAGCCAAATACTGTTCTAAATTTTTTTATACAAATTGAGCAACAAACTTGTATGGACTCCAGTCAAGAAATGTTCCCAAGACCAGTCCTTCAATAAGATCCACTAGGAAGAGACAAGGGATGGAGATGAAAGAGGAACCACAAGAGAGCAAATGTTTGGTAAAGTTAAGGGATATTGGTAAATCAAAACTTATAGGTAACACAACTTGAGCAAGAGTTAAAGAAAGTGCAGAAAGAATTCAAGGATCTTAAGGGTGTCATATGATGAAGGAGGAATTTAGGGATCTAAGAAATATTGTCATTGAATATAAACAAGAATTCAGTTTAATGGTTAGGATTCAGGAGATGCATAATCAGAGAAAAGAAACTGAATTCGGTGAAAAGCAGATAAGGTCTGGTGAGTCTGCTGTAGATGTCCTTAAGGCTGCTTATTTAGAGGAAAGGACTAAAATGCATACAGATAGAGGAGATGACTAAATCACATACAGAATCTCTTGGTATTAGTAGGCAGGGAGATGGGATGCTGCAACATTGTCTTCTGTGGAAGAGAGAGGGGTGACCTTGTAACAGCCTGTAAGTTCCTAAATCAACTGGATAACATTGACAGGAAACTTCTTCACAAGGTACAGTACCAGAATTACCAGAGGCCTTGATCAGAAGCTGAGAAAAAAGTTTGGTCTAGAAGGATGTTAAGATATACTGTTTCAGTCTAAGGATAGTGAGTGCTAGAATGGTCTAAGCAAGGGGACTGTGAATGCTGGCAGCTTACACAAGATTTCAAAGTCTTTTTGATGATATAGATAATAATCAAGAAGTACTCCATAATGTACAAATAGCTAATTACACATTCACACAAAGAAGAAATTACTTAAGTTTTAGGGAAAGGAAGTTCTGCATAATGAACCTCTCAGATTTCTATAAGAGAGTCAACTCTGTTGTAGACAAAAAGGAAAGCTCTTAGGAGATTGTTCATATCTTGACAATGAGAAAGCATTTGACACTGTACCACATGGAAGGCTGATTTAGAAGCTGGAATAGTAGGCAGGAATAAGGGGGAGACTCCTTCAATGTATAGAAAATTATTTTAGTGAAAGTGAACAAAGGAAACTTGTCAGTGTATCCTTCTCTAGATGGGTGGAAGTCACCTTTGGAGTGTCCCATGATTCTGGTTTGAGACCATCATTGTTCTTAAATTATGTAAATTATTTGCCAGAAGGTATGGACTCCTTTCCAGATATGTTTGCAGATGATGCAAGAGTCATGAGAGAAATGAAAAGCAAGGAGGATTGCGTCAACTTATAAGGGAACCAACGTTGGAGGCTGTTTAGACTCCAAAGTTGGTCTAACACATGGCTGATGAAATTCATCCCAAGCAAATGTAAAGTAATATATATATATATATATATCTGAAGGCGAAGTCGCTTGTCAGTAGGAGTTCTTAGAGTTTTACTTAACTTTTAGTTTATCTGTACGTGTGGCACGACATGTTTCGTGGAGACAGTCCACCTCATCAGGTGCCAAATCTTAATAAAGTTACTTAAATCTCACATCACAGCAGAGGCACTGTCCACCCTCTACCTTCATGGACACCACACTGGCCTGACCCACTGTGACTGCTGAAAGGGGAGAGTGGTTAAAGATAGTTTGGCGGGGCTGGGGGGAGGGGGGGTTGACCTGGGTGGCTGGGTGTGTCCAGGCCCACTTTTTTGTATTTTCGTTTTGTCAGTTTTCACATAATGATTTGGTTGATGATAGGATGGGCTTTGAAATTACCTGGGGACAATTTAAAGTTCTTAGTACTAGCAATCAAGATGGCTTCAATGATATTACGTGTTTCGTAATCTTCAGATGGATAAAGAATAACTGGGTTATTAAGGTCTACTGGGTGATAGTTTTCATGATAGTGTTTAGCGATCGCATTATTGTGGTCACCCCTGCGTTATGATTGCTTGTGCCAGTAGCATCTCTCTGTTGCAGTTTTTCCGGTCTGGCCAATGTATATGTCTTTACATGCCTTACATCTGACAGCGTAAACACTCCCAATTGTTGAATGATTTAGTCTACTTCTTATTAAGGTCTTACTGATAGTGTTATTGTACTGGACGGCAACATTACAAGCATTGTTCTTTAGTACACTTCTAAGATTAGCTAAGTTGGGAGAATAGGGAAGAACTACACATT
>JAYMFT010168018.1:0-12290 GCA_038088735.1 Panulirus argus | reverse complement strand
CCGCTCCCGCCCCTTTTAGTCGCCTTCTACGACACGCAGGGAATACGGGGGAAGTATTCTTACACCCCTATATATATGAAAGGCCTCAGAACAGAGGTCTAAGAAATTGTAGATAATGGGAGACAAATAAAAAAAAAAGCATATTAATCCTACTTTGGAAGACGAATCATGAAAACAGATGCTCCAAAACGAAAACGGGATTCCCTCCGCCCCCTGACTCCCCTAATGAACAACACACGGGAGAACTACTCATAATGAAATCGATCTTAGATATCGGTTCATTTACGCGCAGACTTTAAAGTCATTAGGAGGATACACCGTGCGACCTCAATATTAATCAGCCGAGTTACCTGAGCTGGAACCAATTAAATCCAGGTGTCGAATCGAGCAAAGACACCGAGGTATAACCCGATTTAATCACCCGATCAGAGAGTAATCATAATATCGGTTAAAAAAAAAACTGTCTCCTAGACGTCTGAAACCGTCCAAGTACAACAGAATTCTATGTAATCGACACTTAACAGTGAGATAAAGGAGCCGATCTGGCGTAATCGGCTTAGGTGCCTCATTATCAAGTGAGGTTGAAAAGCCAGTCACCTCATTATCCGATCACTGAGTAAGGACCAATAGTCTTAATCGAGTCCGGTTAGGCAGACCACAAGGATCCCGGGAGGTGTCCGAGCCGATACAAGAGGCGAGAGAGAGATAACGCAGGGGCTCCCAGCGTGTGTGTGTGTGTGTGTGTGATTTCACGCTGTGTAAGGGAGGGAAAGCGGGCAAGGGTCTCTTACATACAGCCCAGCCCGGGCGCCTTTTTGAGAGTCCTTACACACTGTCTTGTCAGGATTACAACACACTGCAACCACTGTCTGTGCTGCTGTTCCTCCTCCTTCCAGGTCCTGACACTGTCAGTGTCATCGCACAATGACGCCACTGTTTCCCCCTCCCCCCCCCCCCACCCCCTCCTTAAGGGTCACGGGTTCGACACAACACGTCAGCGTCATCGTAAACGGCTGCCAATCTGTGGTCGAGGGGGAGGTGGTGGAGTGGGAGGGAAGGTGTCTTATACCACCACCACCACATTGTGCCGTCCCACACACACACACACACACAACACGAGTGTTAAAACTCTCTCCCCGTAACACACATATTGTAATCACACACACACACACACACACACACACAACACACACAACTCCTCCTCCAACCTCCCTCAGGAGACGCCGTAAAAAGAACTCTTACCACACTTGCCACGTCCTGAGGGGGAACCCATGGCGTTCTAAAAGCTCCATGCAGTCACTCTGACACCCTACACAAACATATGGCCCACTGGAAAGAATGATACCGCGACGCCCGCGGTGTGGTGGAACGCAAGGAGCAGAGGGGAGGAGGGAGGGGGGGGGCGGTGTGTGTGTGTGTGTGTGTGTGTGGCGGGGGGCGGCAGCGGCTACCACATGGACTGGAGATGTCAGACACACTCCTGACGGAGAGACGACACCTCAGGAACAATCGCTTCGTTGTCAGCGAGACAATTACCTTTGCCTCGTTGCCAGCGAGACAATTACCTTATTAACAGCACAGTGGCTACTCTGTACACAAGTACCGTTATCCGTGTAAATGCATATGAGTGTGTGTGTGAGTGTGTGTGTGTGTGTGTGTAGGTGTGTCAAACGAGACGCGGGGAAAGACACAAGACACCAGGAGCTGTGATCGCGGGGAGGGTTCTGAGACAAGAGGCGGTTGGGTGGGGTGGGTGGCAGTCCAGTTAAACTCCCTGGGGTAAGGGAGAGGCAGATGTTGTCCGGGTGTGCCAGAGACCTCCACTACCGGACACAACAGACAAGGGTCAGGCAGCGACAGGCCTCGCTCCTCACGGGAGGACAGGACCAACTAGACAGACAGTACCTTGCATGCACACGCACATGACCGGGGTGAAATAGGATGTACACACGCATGTCTTCATCACGCGACCAGCTTGCCTGCCGTACATATGTGAGAGCGTCCGTCCGGGCGTCGGGCAAGGCCTGACGCCCATGCATACTCGTACAACACGCACGCCAACTCTTGCGTACCCTCTACACTGGCGTATCTACGGATGTTCATCAATACGCACACACCGGTACACAGAACACAAACGTATTCACATGGTTATAGCAAATATATCATTCGTACAGAAGTACGATACTTTCATAATACATATGCGCCTCTACGTATACATATCAACAGACACACACACACACACACACACACACGCACGCACGGAGTTAAGTACAGCCACATAAGACAAACACGTACAAAGACACACAAATGCAAAATTTCACACGCGCACAACAAACATATATACGTGCGAACACACGGACACGCCCAGCAGACACGCAAAAACACACTGGACGGGCAACATTTTCGGATTTCTAGCGGGTACGAATTATATATAAGCAATTACGGTGTCCGGGCCATAATAGGTAAGAGCACAAGACACACCTGTAGTCCACGTGTGCCGACCCACACTTCCTAATCAAGAATACAAGTGTAATGTTGCGGGGAGTCCTGTCCTAAAGTCGTTGCCAGTGTTTACAAACTCCAGCAGTGATTGGTTGGAGTCCTAAAGAGTATCTTAAAAAAAGGGGGGGGATGGTTGTTTTTGGGAAATGTGGGGTATGTGTTTTTCATTTAGGTAAACCACATCGTGTCCCGGCAGCGATGCTAGCTGCTTTTCCCTTCCCGCCCCCAACTGGTCGACCGGCAGAAAAGGTGTCTGCGCTGCCAGACGTTACGCCGAAACTCTCGTACGGTAGCTACGTGCCCCTTGGTTATATGAATAGAATGGGCTACAATGTGGATGCTATGGGTTGACGTATGTACAGACTTAAGCAAGAACTCAAGTCCCGTCAAGTTCAGTATCACAAGTTGTCTTACACATGACTTACGAGTCCTGCCACGTGTTATGAGTCGTTGTAATACTGTGAGTCGTCTCACATACAGCAAGCATATGTATACAAACACATGTCGTCTAATATATACCATCTGTACTATCTAATGATCACATTAGATGTTCTGGAGTAAGACATGTTACGACACAATTCTTCGCGCTTGTGTTCTCGCGTGTCATAACAACATGCTGTACCGTCCCCTATAGCCCAACTCGAAAGACTCGAGCATAAACATTCCTCCCTATACCAAGAATTCAAACTATATAAATTTCTGTATTTTCCATAGAAACGAGAGCCGTCAGTGACTCCCATATCCTTTGAATGTGTTATACTTCTTCGGCTACCGACTGAATCACCGTTATTTTCAAACGTACGTATCAATGTTCGTTATCTCGAATAATTTACAAAATCATGACTTCGAAAAGCTGCAAGACCTGAAATTTCGGAAAAAAATCCGAAGGAAAATAACCCACAAACTCAGCCCCCCCCCCTCTCCTCTAAACACACACACACACACACACACACACACACAGCCGGCGTGATCACCGTACCTACCAATATTCCCATTACAGAGATAAACAAAAAATCACATCTTTATAAGACAGGCTCTCGTCAAGTTCTGATTCCGGTACACAGGCATGTCTTATAAACACATCCACAAGACGAAATGAAGCTTTCTTTTTTTACTGAATAATTACAGACGCAATTACTAACCTAACTAAGAGTTTATTACTGACTTAGCAATCATTACAGACGCAATTACTAATCTAAGATTTTATTATTGACTTAACAATCATGAAAATAATTCAGAAACGCTACTTGAAATTACCTTACATCAACTTCAGCTCTTCTAATATATGTAATTACGTTTTTGGTAACTGACTGATTTATTTCGAGCTTTTACACAGCAAGATAAAATTTCACACTCTCGTATGATTCAGTGTACAGTGTGGGTGTGTCCCGGCGCGACACACCCATCTCAAACATACGACCTTCCTGACCTTATTATACTGGTACCTACATGACCTTTCTTACGACCTCACTTGATTCCCTGACGAGACTACCTTATCTTGTTCACCTCAGTGGAAAAACCTTGTTTAAGAATACAATGCTAATCTTAACTGGATCCCAAAACGCGATTCTCCTTACACGGGGAGAGAGAGAGAGAGAGAGACAGGATGGTGAATATGGAGTTAGTGGTGGCGGTGGTGGTAGTGTGGCGTTACTTTCAGTGTGGGGAAGGGAAGCAGTAGCGTGGGGGCCTTAAATGGCGCAGTTGGGGAGCGTTACGGACCGTGATGTTGGGCCCGTGCTCGACCGGGGTCGGGTCGGGTCGGGTCGGGTCGGGCCAGCATGTGGTCGAATCTTGGGCGCGAGGGGGCGGCGGCGGCAGTCAACCCTAACTTCACCCCAGCTGTTCATCCTCCCCTCGCGAAGGGGCTGGTCGGTCGACACAGACTGGGAGTACCTGGCACAGGCAAACTGAATGGGGCGTTCAACTGCCCGTGCCCGTGGCTGCTAAAGTAAACAAAAAAGAAGGGAAAGAAAAAACTAGTGAGGGAAGACATGAGTGTACACGAGGCGTGGGAGGGCAGCCTGGTAAGGAACCACAGACGTTAAGAGGGGGAAAAAAAATTGGAGAAAGTAGAGTAGGAAGAGTTCGAGGAGAAAGTGAGAGGTGTGGCGAGAGAGGGAGTGGGGGAAGAAGGGGTGCTAGAGAGGGTAGGATCATTCTCCTTTTTTTTGAAGGGTGTGAGGAAAGGGGGTTTGGAGTTTAATGCTCACTGCGAGAACGGTGGCAAAGACAGTAGCTGTCTTCAAGGTCTCCAGCCAACCTGGGCATAATCTTTAGTATTATTTCCTGTTTACGCTTAAGTGTCCGCACCTCCTCGGGGCAATCCTATTTGTCAGTGTCTCATATATATATATCTCTCTCTCTCTTGCTACGACCTCAATCCACTCTCGTCTTCTCTCTCTCTCTCTCCTTCTTATCCAAACTCGGTCCACGACGCAATTATCGCCATCATCATTATCATGCCCACTTTCAGTTCCTCATTCACTCGCTAGTCATCTGGACTTTCGAATATGTATAATCCTCCATTTATAGACTCGGTCGGTTGGTCGCTCGGTCGGTCCGGTTGTTTTCACTCGAGTCGTTCCTCCAGGCGAGTCTCTGAGGAAGTCTGGGGGCTGAGAGGCATCATACAACAGTCTCCTGCACGACGGGGTTTGCTTAGAGGAGGCAGCTACCAGCGACCGAGGGGGAGGGTCACTCACCTGTGGTGGATAGCAGTTAGAAAAAATAAAATGAGGTTCCCTTCACCTACTTGCTTGAGACTTAGGGGGTGTTACGGTGGATGAAGGGGGACTTGAAAGGGGGAATGTGCTTTGGCCGACGTGCGACAAGACGCGAGGGTGGCTTCCTTGTGATTCTGTGCCAGGGGAAAGCAGAAGGACTCGTCGTGAGCAGGGGAGACTCACCTGGGTGTTCCTGGAGGGGAAGGTGAAGGTGATGGTTGAGGAGCCGGGTCTGCTTGTGGTGCTGGTGATGGCCGCCACTGTGGAGGGGTCAAGCATGAGGTCCTCCGCCGCCTTGGCCGCCTCCAGGAAATCTCGGGTCTCCAGTTCCTCGACTCGCCTCACGCCGGAGCCCACCGTCACCAGGGCGCCTCGGGCGAAGTGGGCGTGGTAGGGCGAGGAGGGGCGGGTCTCCTCGGGCGGGGTGGAAGAGGTCGGGGTGGGGACGGGTGCGGCGAGGATGGGGCCTGACACTGGCGGCCGCGAGGGTGGGGAGCTGACTGCTGACGGCCCGCTGCTGACGGGGCCCGTCACTGTAGCGTCTGTCCCAGTGGGACACGTTCCAGCCTGGCCAGACACGGGCGGACCCGGTCCGGGGGCGGCTGGACCTGGATGACCCCTGTGGGCGGCGCGAGGTGACCTGGGCGCGGGCATGGGGAAAGCGCTTGACCCCGCTCGCCGTTTGGGGCTGGGCTCACCGTGGGGTCCCCTAGGGGAGGGCTCACCCGAGGGTCCGCTGGGGCTGGTGGGGAGGGTCAGATCGGGAGGTCGGGGCCGCATCTTGCTCGGGGTCACATCCCTCATCTCCCTGGGATCGCGGTGTGTGTCTGGGTGCATTCCCCGGAGCGGCGGAGGCCCTAGGGGCCTCACCAGGGGCGGCGCCCCGGACACCGGCGTGGGACGTTCCAGGGGAGGCCTTGGGTCCAGGGGCGGGTAAGGGCGGTGGGTGTGGCGCGGGTAGTCCCGCAGGAAGTGGCTGGAGGCTCCTGGCGGCAGGAAGTGGTGCGGGTAGAATCCGGTGGGTCGGTGTGGGAGACCTGGATAGTGCGGGTAGTAGTCGGGTATGGGCGGGGCCGGTGGCTGCGGGTAGGGCAGGTGGTCGGTGGGCCGCGCGGGCGTGATGTGGGCCACCTCGGCCAGCCAGGGAGCTGTGAAGGGCTGCAGGTGGTGACTCAGGGGCAACGGGCCTAGGCCACCGCCGGAACCGCCCTCCTTGTCGTTCAGACTGTTCTTGTTGTGATCGTAGGCACCGCCCATGCCGCCCGCCTTGTACACGCCGCCGCCCACGTCCGACTTGTAGGTGGGCGAAGGGTTGGGGTCAGGCAGACCCAGTGTGGGGACCCGAGCAGCCGGCAGCAGGCGGCCGCCCTCGCCCATCTCACGGCTGTAGCTGGGCGTTACGATCATGCCTCCTGTAACAAGAGAAAGGCTAGGTTACAGTACCGTTACCACGTAACCCTGTGAGTAGACCAACTCTGTGTAACTAGCCGGTCAAGTAACGTAAGTTTAATATGTTCCTAAAGTGTTATAATGAATGATTTGTTCCAGTGAGAGGAAAGACTGTGTATGTTTCATTTACAAAGCTCGACTGTGGGGTTCCACAGGGACATGTTCTTGGTCCTATTAATCATTTGATAAACTAGCAATCATTACGTATCACTAAGTTAATGCAAATCAAGATCCTATTCATTTTCCAACCTTGCTTGGTGGAAGATGAGGTAGCACACTCATAAACTATACAACTGAGCTCGGCAACTCATGCATGAGCTCGAATAAAGACATGATTATCATTAATAATTACAAACACGACCGTGTAAAATGCTTGAATATCTAATTATCACAGCCTTAACTTACCTTTCACCTGTCCATAGGGTAATCCGGTTAACCTCTGCACCTTGCCATCACATGAAACTGTGTTTCGAGTCGGACGAAGCAACCCGGTTTACAGCCAACACAACTATTCATTCTCCTTTTGGGGCTGGTCAACAACTGGGTACCTAAGGTCAGCTGGGGTATATATATATATACATATGTTTATTTACGGTAACTTTGCATTTCACTGAATTGTTTTTCACAAAGTCGTGTCAATGGGAAGGATTATTTTCCGCATAAACTGTAAACTAAGAGGTTTCTAAAATATATCAAACGTTGTGGTAGTTTTAAGAGGTTTCTAAAATATATCAAACGTTGTGGTAGTTTCGAAAATAACTTCTATTGCAGTGATGGGCGAAACCATAGAACCATCGAAGAAAATGGGAAAGTCGTAATAAGAAACGGGAAGAAACAGCGTTCGGAGCGTGAAGCTTCACTGTGGTGCGTCTAGCCCCATGGAGAAATCCTGTCCAAATCAGAATCTATGAAAGTAGTTTGTGATGACAGAGGACACAAGACCGAACAAGATCATACTGGAGCAGACCAGACAGGAGGGTAGGAACGTAAGAGTTGAGTCATCGGTGGACGAATGAACGGAATTACCTGATGGAGAAATGTTGATATAAACAGAAAGACATGAGACAAGGAGGAGACGTTGAGGAACACCGGTGTTAATGGTGAATTACACAGACTATCAAGTTATGGAAACACACACACACAAAAAAAAAATGGAAAGTGAAAAAAGAGTGAGAAAGGAAAGACAAAACAGGTAAGCTTAGAGTTCAGAGCCTAACGCTAGAGCTTATCAAAAGGTCTTGAAAAATATGCAAGGCTACGATACAGGACTCTTCATTACCTTAAAGAACGCCCAAATATTATCCATTATCTCAAAGAACGACCAAATATTATCAATTACCTTAAAGAACGACCAAAGATTATCCATTACCTTAAAGAACTCCCATAAATGCTACGGATGACACATGAATGAATCCCAGACGAGATTTATCTCATAATACGAAGTACGAATTTGTTAGGCTACTGAGACATCTATTGGTTGGCACGCCTCTGTGAGCCAAGACCATAACACGACAAACTTGGATTATAAATTCATAAGGAAAGTCTGTTTAGCAACAATACCATATTATAATTAGATTTATAATAAGAACGTATCATATGTATCATATGTCGGAAGCGGAGGTTGCTGTAAATCCAACTCTCCTGTATCAACACTTAACAAGAGTAACCGATACAGAAGCATCCAAGTAAAAATATCTTCTCTCACGACTAAGTCACTTCCTTCTTCCTGACGCCACGCCCTCTAAAGTGGGAAAGACGAAGAGTTACAGGAAACAGTATCCAAATATTTAAGCATTCCCTGAGACCGCGTGTATCTTTTGTGGGGTAAAGTTACGGTGGCGTCTGGTGTAAAATCGGCGTCGGCATAATGTTCAAGGATGGAGACGAGCGCGCTTTCCGTGCCGCCAGCCCGCCCGCCCTCCCGCCCGTCCTCCGCCGCCCGGCCCTCGCCGCCCCTACCACTTTACCTGCCGCGACCTCATGAGAATTTTACAAGAACACCATTCTGTCTCTAATCCCCTTCTCCTCCTCCTCCTTCTCCTGGACCCCGACTGTAAAAAGGAGAGAGGCTCTTCTTACACCTTCTGAGAGAGAGCGAAGTGGATGGTGATGGAGTGCGGATGACGCGTGAAGATACGAACGCGCATAATATTATTATTATTATCATTATTATCATTAGTATCATAATTATTATTATTATTATTACTTCTACTATCATAATTATCATTATTATTATTATTAATATTATTATAATAATCAAAATTATTATAATTACTATTAATATTATTATTATTATTACTATTATTATTATTATTATATTTATTAACTTTTTTATGAGGAGAGGTTCCTTTCAACGAGTATAAAATAAATCAGCCTATAAAGTAGGCTGAAACATCTACTCAACATAATCATCTGCATATAAAAGCATTTCCCAGGAACCATAGTGGGAGTTGTATATTTCGCACGCCCAGTCCGACAATGCACCGAGCGTCTGTGGACCAACGGCTCATCCGACAGTTTGAAAGCACGACTGACAACGCGATGCAAATCCTACGAGCATCCCCGAGTACGACTTGCGACCCTGCAATTACCCTTAGGGTATAACGACTTGGTATTATGACCCGACCTTTAAAGGGTGAAGTCAAAGGCCTTGGACATCATAACCCCAAGGCTCAAGCCGCCGTGCCCAAGGGTCGTGCCGTCGTCTCTAAAGGTTCTAGCAGTAGCGCCGTGCTAGAGGGGGCAATACAGGGGGAAGCCACTCAGTCCAACAGCACTATGTAACACAACATTTGTCTCTCACAATTTTCCTTCGCATGACATTTTTTCTTTACATCTCACAGTGCATATTGTATATATGTATTATCATGTATAAACACACACACACGCTCCCACTCTCTGTCTCTCTCTCTCTTTCTCTCTCACTTAAAGGTCAGGTCAAAGGTCAAGACGCCATATCCGAGGGGTGAAACCGCTTCGTTACAAATGTACCGTAATCCTCCAGTGTTCAATGATCGTTACCATCGTACTCATCAAGGGTCGTTACCATCGTACTCAAGGGTCGTTACTATCGCAATCAAAGTTCGTTACTACCGTACTCAAGGGTCGTTACCATCGTAATCAATGGTAGTTACCATCGTAATCAAGGGTCGTTACCACCGTATTCAAGGGATTGTTGCCATCGTACTCATCAAGGGTCGTTACCATCGTACTCATCGAGGGTCGTTCACCATCGTACTCATCGAGGGTCGTTACCACCGCACTCAACAAACGACTCCACCATCCCAATCCGAAACAGTGACCAGCATTTCACCACTGGAGTGCCCCCTAGAGTGGAGCACAACACAAGGATCGTATATACTCCCCCGCCCCCTCCACGATACCTGGCCCGCCAGCAGGAAAGGGATAAGCAACAACACACTTGGGGGTCGCCCCCTCACCCACCCACTCCTGCCCCCTAACCCCTCATCACAATGAATCAATTCACCGGGACCCAAGCACCTCCTCCACGGGGTACCCCGTGACGTCACGCCAGTGCTGTGAATTCCAGGATGCTGGACGCCACCCGAGTCTACTCACCCGGTGCTTTTTTTCTTTTTTCCTATGAGAGTCTAGGATGTAGGTAATCCCTCTGTGTGTTTATTCGTATCAATGAATTTTTGCGCTTATCCGTAAGTAATTATATACTAATGTATCAAATAATCTTCCTATAAACACCTCTATATCTCTATATACCTGTCTATAGAGTGTTCACACGTCGGGGACCCTATGAACAGTCTTTGTCAGGTCAACCTCTTCTAAACTGGGTTCAGGTTTCTGTATTATGGGTCGAATATCGCCCAGGCCACTTATTACGGGTCTTCTATCGCCCAGGCCCCTTATTACGGGTCTTCTATCGCCCAGGTCCCTTATTACGGGATGAATATCGTCCAAGTCCCTTATTACGGGTCGAATATCGTCCAGGTTCTAGTATTTTGTATTCAATACCGGCTAAGGCCTTGTACTACCTGTCGAATACTGGAACCTGGACGATATTCGACATGTAATACACGGACCCTGTCGAATATCGTCCAAGTCCCTCTATTACACATCGAATAAAGTCCAGATCCCTGTATTACACGTCGAATAAAGTCCAGGCCCCCGTATTACACGTCGAATAAAGTCCAGGTCCCTGTATTACACGTCGAGTACAGTCCACATTCCTGTATGACACGTCGAGTACCACCATCCAGGTCTCTGTAGTTAACGTCGAGCACCTTACAGCCCAGTACAGCAGGTTACTACAGTACTTAGAAAACGACAAAGCCAGGGTAGCCAAAGGTGGGTTAGGTGGTAGGTGGTACATACGTACGTACTTATATGTCTAGCACCGACTCAGCAATAAGAGACCTCTCTCCCACCAGCAGCTCAATGTCACACCCTATACCTTCCTCCTCCTCCTCCTCCTCCTCCTCCGCCCTCCTCTGTTATTCCTCCTATTCTTTATATCAGCTTCTCCCTCGCCTCTCATTTACGTGTAGTCTTCTTCAGCCACCGCAACTCCCCTTAAACGCCGTCAAACCCGTCTTCAACCATTTCAACTCTCCCTTGACTCTGTCAATAGCTTATTCAACCCTCACAATTCTCTCTAACCCCCTTCAACCCTGTGTCTAACCATCTTAACTCTCCCGTCACTCTCTCAATAGCATATTCAACCCTCTCAACTCTCCCTAACCCCCGTCAACCGTAGAGCCAACCCTCTCTCACCCCCGTCAATGTTGTTTGCAATCTCTCTCAACCTGTCTGGAACCCGGTCTTAACACTCTCTCCCCTTCTCCACGGGCCTTCTCCCCCTACCTCTCTCTCTGGTTGGTGGGGGTGGGGGGAGTTGATGGGGTGGGGGGGAAAGGGGTGGAGGTGGCGTAGAGTGGAGTTGAAGGGGGAGGGAGAAGAGAAGGGAGAGGGAGGGTTTTTACAATCAAGTTGGGCTCGGCGGCAGCTAAGTTTATTATCCCTCCCTTGTTTGTTGCTACTCCCTGATGGGTAGGAACTCTCCCTTTCCCTTCCCATCCACCCTACCACCCTCCCTTCCTCCCTACAACCCACGTACCACCTCTCCTCCTCCCTTCCCATATACCCTACTCACCTTTCCCTCTCCCTTCCCACCCATTCCCTCCTTGCCCAAACACGCACGTACAACCTCTCCTCTTACTCCTGCAGTTCCGCCTCTCTCTCTCGTTCTCTCTCTCTCTCTCTCTCTCTCTCTCTCTCTCTCTCTCTCTCTCTCTCTCTCTTTCCTTGTGTGGGTCAGTACTCACATACTTACGAGTACTTACGAAGAGGGAGATTTCTGGGAGCCTTAAAACCCAGAGGGATAGCGCGTTGCGCTCACCGCACAGGAAAATCTAGGGTTACGAAGAAGAATGAGCCACCGTGTGAGTTAACGTGTTGTCAAGTGTTACGCGAGATAGATAGATAGATAGTTAGATAGATAGATAGATAGATAGAGAGATAGACAGACAAAGATAGATAGATAGATAGATAGATAGATAAAGAGAGAGAGGGAGAGAGAGAGAGAGAGACCCCAACAACACAACCAAGAACCTGAAGGCGGCAGACACCCCCCCCCCCCCC
>JAYMFT010168007.1:0-12290 GCA_038088735.1 Panulirus argus | reverse complement strand
ATATATATATATATAATATATATATATATATATATATATATATATATATATATATATATATATATATATTATATATTATATATTACTGGGGATAGGATGTCATAGAAGGCGACTTAGTGGGGGCGGGAGTAGGGTGTAGAAATCCATCCCCTCCTTTATAATTACTTTCCAAAACTCGGAATAAAGGAGGGAGTTAAGAGAGGATTTTTCCTCGAAGTTGAGTGTTTTATTGCTGATATTACCTTGCCAGAGGCTGCGCCTTATTCGGGAGCAGGGATGTGTAGGATCCTCTGGGGGGCCGGGAGGTCCCCTCAACGACGCTGTATTCTTTTCGTTGGTACAGCCTCCTCGAGGGTGGCGTCCAAGTGGCATTGGTACCACTTGCAGGCGGAGTCCGGGAACACACACACACACACACACACACACACACACACACACACACACACACACACACATTCCACTCTCTACTGACATGACTATAGACACCACCGCCTCCCTCCGTCTTGTAGTCATGTAAGCGTCATTTCTCACCTCATCTCGTCTCCCTCTTTCCCTGGCAGCATGTGGCTCCTCTTCATCACAGACAACATCCCTGCCTCCTCCCGTCGGCAGGTCCTACACATCCAGCCACCTTGTCTGCCCACAGACCTCCATCAACATCTTTGCAGTCATGAAGACATTCAACACTTGTTGGGTAGTGTACCGCACCTCGGCCACAACCCCCTCTGAACTACCGTACTCCTCCACTGGCCTTGATGCAGGAGTCTCTTTTTAGAACCTCCTCTCATCTCACTTCCGCCCCTATCCCATAAATATTCCCCTCCACATTCCACCGCTCCCTTCCCAGCGCACCTCATCCAAGTCCATACTGATTACACCTGACGTCTCTTGTTTTGAATAATCTTATTTTTCCACAGTAACTTTTAGTGTGTATCAGGTGCATAGAGCCAAACTCCCATATAAATCCTCCCTCTCCCCCATCTTACTCATAGTACTCCTTGCATTAAGTATCTGCTTTATAGCCTCATAGACACATACACACAAACACACACACACACACCCTTAAATCCACACTATGCGTTTCCTTAAAACGTGTGGTCCTCATACAGTCCTCTGCATCACCACTCACTCGTACGCCTTTCACCTTGCTATCAATGACCCACTCCTGGGTGCCACGTTCAGAGTCCACAATACAGCAAGACTCCGTCTGATACTTTAGTTTAGTCCCCAGGTCTCGGACGGACTGCATGACAGCAGCCGTGGACCAGCGCACCGCTCCTTCCTTAACCACGCCGTCACATCTCCCATGACCTGGTCCTACCCCCGGGGTAAGCCTGGCGACAAAAACTGGACCGTACCCCATGTCCTGTGGTGCCTGGTCAGTCACTTTGATCCCCGCTACTGCGTGCTCCACCAGCTTCTGCACTTGTACCTCTCTCTCCCCCTCCAGAGAGGCCCTTCCTCTTCCTATAGAAATCTATATTCTTTTTCATAGTGACACACCGCGTCTTCACCTAATTCTATAACCATTTAATTTCCCCCTCCACTTTCTCTTCTCATCGTTTAGATGCATTTTCAATTATATGAATGGTCCTTAGATTTCTTCCTCTTTCTTTCACCCTCTTTGTCATGGTACCATTGAACTGTTCCTGGTCTCTCGTGGTCCTCTGTACCATTCCGTTTGTTGTCTTTCATGTTTTCTCGACAATCTGTTCATCTTGCATCAACACGCCTGTTGTTGCGACACCACCATTTGTGCTTCTTCACTCCGTGAAGCCGTCTCGCTTCATTCTCAAGCATCTCTTCCTCTATCTCTCTCAGCTTCTTTCTCATATCACTAGTATTTTCATAAGCTGAGAGTATTCTTCCATCTCAATCACCTCCTTAAATATCACATTCACAAAGCCACACAGCCTCACACTCAAGAGCCTCTAAACATAGTTTCCTCAGCTTGTCAACTCATAACATCCTGCTCCTCATACCTTCCATATTGCTCACATCCTGACTCACACACACACACACACACACACACACACACACACACACACACAAAATTGTCTCCGACCAAAATTGAGAAACTGACCTTTTTAGGGACATAGACGGTGAGGATGCCATCTTTCGAGAGGGCCGAGTCAATGTCCTCCTCGCGGGTGTTGTGCGGTATGTGGAAGTTCCTGTGGAAGGTCCTGGTGGTGGTGTTGCCCCGCTGGGTCGTCTCCACCCGGCCCTTCACCGTCAGGTGCTTGTCGTCCTGCAGCACCTCGATCTCCCCTGGCACGTACTCCTCCACGTCCATCACCAGCTGTAACAAGGGCAACACTTTATACCACAAGTCCTCCCTCGTATAGCACCTTGAAAGGCATACAAAAAACTGACATGCATATAGTAATAGATCCCGTAGTGCACCCATACACGCGTGAGACACTGAGGTGAGTAAACTCGCTGGAAAAATATAAAAAAAGCTCCAAGCTTTAGCTTGAAACACAGTCGAAAGCTTGGATCATCTGTATTAACTTTTTCTAAACGAGTTTACTGCTATAGTGATATAGACAGAGTTATATGGGCTTGCAGTCACAGAATTCTTTATATCAACTGTCACTTGTAGTTTCAGCTCCGCCCACGACTGTTGACCATTCGTCGCTGGTGTAGTTGCTACCCAGCAACCGCACCAGTCGGGGGTGTTGCCGTCCCTCCCTTTCACCAGGGAAGGTGAGGGGCCTGGGCGGCAGGCGCGGCGCGACTCGCCCTGTTGGAGCGGCCTTTAGCCCTTCCAACGATAGATTCGTCTTCCAGGACGAAACAAATGAGTCACAGAAAGTCCTATGGCCAAGACATTCCGTAGGCTCTAGATGAATATCAACACAAAGGTCTTGGCAAAGAGAACTGTTTGAGCCGCAACAGGGACTGTACCAAGCACTCACGTCTGGCTCTTTCTCTACCCAACAGACCGCAAAAGATGGCAAGAAAGATTCCCTAAGAAAATAAACCATAATTTGCAAAAAATGTACCAAATTATCCGTCTTTGTAATTTCTCGAGCGATTTTCAACATTGCTTCTCTATATGAAGCTGGTTAAAACTCACTTCAGCAGCCTGTATCAAAATATACCGTTTGCTGCCCAATTGACTTACCCACCCTTATACTAATATCATTTAGGAATAATGTTTTTGTTTCTGTAATTATCCCTATTCATTTTTGTATAGTTTCTTGCACTTTCATGCCACCATCACCACACAGTTATTAAAAAGTTATATTATTATTATTTGTATGTTGCTTTTGTACACGTATACGTCACATATCTTCACAGAAGGAAATGAAAAACGTAAGATAAATTACGTGACTTCCCTTGTCTGACTGGGACGGCCACCTCTCGCCTTCCCCCGGCTCGCAGCTACTTGCCTCCCCGCCTGAGCACTAGTTGCTCATTTTCCTATTACAGTGACTGAGATATTATGGGCAAAACATAACCCAATCTTGGCCTTATCGAACGAAAGGAATATAATGTAAGAAAGAGAATGAAGAAATGGATCAGAGATCCTCAGGCCTATGAAGATTATTAAAGGTATGAAGATTATTGGAAGATTGATGAAGGTTAGAAGGAGAGTGTTTCACAGCCTCGCTATTCAAGGGAAGGAGGTATAACCAATAGACCCTGCACTGGGAGAGTCGTGTTGGTGACGAAAAGCAAGGCAGTGGGATTCTAAGCGTTTGAGAAAGTGGGAGTAAACGAGACTTAGAGACTTTGAAGACAAGAAATGAGAGCACTAAGACGATAATTAGAATGGTTAGAATGGGCTCCTTCCATAGGAATGGACTGCATCAAGGCACTCTTCCAGGTAGGAGGTAAACCTCGAGTCTTGAGACAGAGATGAAAGAGGCGAGCAGGGATGGTATCCGACTCGGAGGCACACAATTCCATAGCATTCGATATGGTGTGCCATCTAGGACATATGCTTTGTCCACTTGAAGCTGTGAAGGAACTCTGAAAAACTTGCCCGAGGAGAACACAGGAGAGGGCAAAGGTTCAGTAGGAGGAGATACGGGAGGTGGATTGGACGCGGAATCATCTAGAGTTAGCGGAGAACCGAAAAGAGCGACTGTATCAGCTGGAGAGTTCATTAGAGATAGATCAGCGTGAAGAACAGGAGGAAAAGTTGAATGAAAGACGTTATTAGAGATGTTTTTAGTTAAGGACCGGATAGATTCATCAGCAGAAGTAATATCAAAATTTTTTTTTATGAAGATGTGCTTTCCTCTGCGAAAAACAGCATTGCAATGATTCCGAACAAAAATGAAGGTGAAGTGGAATATAAAGAAAGGGCAGAGTTCCATGGCCCGTTACGCTCTGTTCCTGATGTGACGGGGATCGAAGCATGAGCGATCAGATAATGACTGGGGGTACTCTATAACAGCCACAATAACCTCCGCTTTATGATCAGCGCAGCTGGAGGCATCCCTAACCACCGAAGCAATACCCTCCCTATGGTATGGAAGCAAACAAAGAAGCTGCACAGGGAAGATGGCTAAGCTCTGTCAAAGTGCCATCTCCTTCTCTTCGATGTATGAGATGGTGATAAGTTTGTGAGTAAAGGACCCGAAGGGAGCAAAAAATTATTGTGCTTTTATAGCAGGAGCGTTTCACAGCTAGTGCTCAGGTGGGGAGGCAAGTACAGTACAGGACTGTGGGGATCCCCCTGGCCAGTTCCGAAGGGGATAATGAACAGCAGTGTTAACTGTGGGCCCAATTCCGTGTTCAGGACTCGAACCCGGGCGGGCTCGTGCTTGAACCATGGTTAATGACGCTAACCATCTACTACGGAAGCTTTTTTTTTTATGTCTGCAATTACATCGTTGTGCAGTACGGGGGAGAAAATATACATTCATGTACCCCCATAAATTGCACATTATTATCATTCAAGTAATTAGATTTTTGTATACGTTGGTTTACATAATATGTTCATCATACATACTGGTCTGTGGTTCAGTGGGACCTCGCAGTCTCCTTTCTTAAAGATCGGCACGATGAGTGTTCCCTTTCATTCCTTTGTGTGTCCTTTAAGGCAAGGCATGTACAACAAGCAGTGGTGGCCACATAGGCTCGTGCATTACACATGACAGTTAGAGAATGGTTGTGAGCGAATGAATCCACTTCGACTATTTTTGGCGCTGCCTCACTAACGCGGGCAACTGCGAACAAGTGTGTGTGTGCGTGTGGGTTGGGTGGGGGGAATTATATATTTATATTGCTCCAAGGCTACGCTACTTCCAGTAGCAGAGAAATGATAGATTCTTTAGGAGTGAGAAGTTCTTCGACAGACCTGTACACTCTTTTCGTCAACAGACGATGACACAGCCTCACGGAAGGAGAGTATTGACTTGAAGTGTAGCCACAGGCAGGCCGAGTCCAGTAACACACACACACACACACACACACACACACACATAAAGAGAGAGAGAGAGAGAGTCTTGGAGTCAGTGGGCGGGGTGCTGTGTTGATAGGAGGCGTAAGGGTGGCTGGGGTCTGTATATGGAGGTGTGAGGCCGCCGCCTCCCTCCACCACCCCTGCCCTGCACCCTACGTCCCGGTACTGCCCCGCCCTCCACAACCTATACCATCGAAGCCCTTTTTTATTTAGTCTGGGACGGTCGACATGTAGTACGTGGGTGTTGAGCTTCCTCCCACAGTCGTTACTGTACCGACGTGCTCCTTTGTCTTACGTAAACCTCTGTCAGTTTGACGCCAGTCCTGTAGTGGATGACTTTCAACTTGATAAATGTCACAACTTTTTCTTCTCGTGGCGTGCGGTGGTAGGGCGTGTGGTTGAGATGGCTGCTGGCCACAGTCAACACCACGAGTGATGACTCACTTCGTCCCTCCTCCTCCTCCTCCTCCTCCTCCACACACACACACACGCACACGCACACGCACACGCCAATCCGGAGCGCTGGTGACCAGATGTCATCTCCTGGGGATGACGCAGAAGGACTACACCTTCGGCAGGTGTTCTCCATACAGGTTGGGGGAGCGGGAAAGGAGCCACAGTACCAGAGGCGACCCTTGAGTGCAGGATGGCCAAATGGTGTGATTTCTCCGTGGCGTACTGAGGAGTTAAAGGAACGCATATCGCAGATGAGAGATTTACATAGACACAGTAAGGAGAGGTGCCAGGTATGATATGCTGGTAGTTTTACCGACCGTGTTTTACGGTGTATCAATAAAGTTATGAAGTGAATACCTCAGATTGTGAGTTAAGAGGCTTAGAAGTTTATAGTCACACATGTTCGCCATTTCCCGCGTATGCAAGGCGTGACGAACGGATGACAGAACCTCAGAGGGAAAAAACCTCGCTTGGTTTCTTACTTTGTTTTTTTGTTTTAGGAATTAATACAGGAAGGGAAGCCTCCCCCCCCCCCAGTCATCAGTAAAGGCCCCCTGAGATCCATCAGGCAAAAGGAAATGCCCATGATAGAAAGATCAGAAGCGGTTCATAAACAAAGGACATGGAACTGGAGCTAATTCTGAGGATGAGGAGCAGAAACGGTGGCTCTTGTCTGGTGCAAAGACCTGGGGACGCAGAAGCAGAAGTGCGTAAATGCGCTCCGATGTGAAAGATTAAAGAGGATGATGTACGCTAGTTAGAGACGGAGCGGCCTGGGAGGTGCATCGTCTGTTATATGGGAGGTTTGAAAAATGTGCAGACAGTTCAGGTTCAGAGTATTGCTGACGAGAATGGACACTATAGAAAGAAAAGGAAGTTAACGAATCAGTACTGCAGGCCTTAGCCTTAGAGGTGGGTTGTGCCATGATCAAGAAGGTTTGTGAGGGAGCTATTGGATAGGCCTCGCTGTTTAATTCATTGACTTTTTCCACTTTAGTGGACTGGAAGAAGACCATGTCCGAGCCAAAGAGGAAATTGGTTGCAAAGAGAGAAATAATGCGTGAATGATTACAGGTTACTGACATGACAGACGCAAATTCTGAGATAGAAGCAAAAGGAACTTTTAAGTATATTGTAGACGTAAGGAGCCGACAAGCAGTGATCACCTTCAGTGCGGAGTGTTGTAGCCATGCCGTACTTAAACAGGCAGGGAGACTTGCTGACAGGGACGAGATCAGTAGGGTGTTTATGAGAGGTGACAGACCGAAGGAATGATGAGGGAGAAGGTAAAGAATTCAGGCGGAGGCCAAAGACGTCAGGGACGCCAGAAGAAGCTAGACGGTAGAATAGCCTGGCTAGACGGTAGAACAGCCTCGCTAGACGACAGAACAGCCTCGCTAGACGACAGAACAGCCTTGCTAGACGGTAGAAGAGCCCCGCTAGACAGTAGAAGAGCCTCGCTAGACAGTCTCACTAGACGGCAGAACGGCCTCGCTAGACAGCACAGCAGCTTTGCTAGACGGCAGAACAGCCTTGTTAGACGGCAGAACAGCCTCATTAGACGGCAGAACAGCCTTGCTGGGCGGTAGAACAGCCTTGCTAGACGGCAGAACAACCTCACTAATCGGCAGAACATCCTTGCAACTGCCTCAGAGAGGACAGGAAAGTTAGCTGATGTTAGCATCAGACTGAAAGTGATGAATGTGAACACGAATGAGTTGGCAGCAGGTGGGAGAGAGCATTATCTCACGTACCAAATTAGGGCAGACAGACCTGATAATTTTGGAGTAGTGGAGACAAAAGGTGCTCGAAAGATACGACCCGATTTCATCTGTTGGGTAGGGTGGGGGAGATGAACTTTACCAAGAAGGGAAGGAGAAGACAAATGAGGAGGGAGATTGGCCCTTTCGATAAGGGAAAATACACAAAGTTTAAGGCGATACTGATTGATGGTCCAGTCAAACAGTGCATAAATGGGGAGAGCAACTGTGAGAAAGATTGGCACCAGAACAAATATTTCACTCGTAACAATAAAGGAAATCAGGACGGTGCGTGCAGGAAGGAGCGATATATGCTTTCTTCAGAGATGGTATAGTTCAGATAATGGAGGATTCTAGATAAGACAGATAAATTGGAAGGAAGAATTTAGTGTCTCATGAAGACAGAGACAGGGAGAGACAGATCTGGAAAAGTGTTTACAGGAAAACTTCCTACGTTATCACGACTATCAGGAGGTGCCGATGCCCCATCATGACATAATCCTGACTATGTATACGTATGTGGTGTCATGCATGGAAACCAACAGGCAAAAGTGATCACTCGATACTTATGTCTGATTACGTTTTTAATGAGTACATAAAAAGATGATAAGAGAGGCAGTTGATTCAAAAGAGAAGACTTAATCGTGTCACTTACGTAAAGAAAAAACATTTCCTCGAGAACATAAATTGGGAAATAGAGTTCCGTGGCTGTGATATGAATCATTGTTATGGAAAGCTTTGTAAAATCTACAAATAATCTGTTGGGACGCAGATGTCTTCAACCGTGAATGGAATGGAAAAGGTAAGAGAAAAAAAATATGGCTCAATAAAAGATGTCGAAAAATAAGAGCTTTGGGATAAACTTTGCCACACCATCTACTCAGCATTTGAAGAGTATAAGAGAATAAAAAGATTGAATACAACAAGATAGGGAAGGAGGAACAGACAAACTTTTATAAGATTGTGGACAAGGCTGGAGATTATCGGTAAACTTTTCCATAAAGTCAATAGGATTGGAATCTCAGTTAAAAAGCAGCTGATCAGGCTAAGGGGCTCGGAAGCAAGAGTTGTGGAGGACGATGTAAAGATATGAGAGGATTTGAATGACACGTTCGTGATTTTACGGTGGAAAACACTACAGCCTCAACGCCAGTGAGATAGGATGGGGGAAAAGGTCTTGGAAAGGATTGAAGTTGTCAGGAAAGGCGTAATCAGAATTCTGAAAGGGCTTGTCACATGAGGTTCATGCTTCAGATGAAGCTCTTCCATATGCTCTGAAGATGCGTGCAGATAAGCTTGCTAGAACCCTTGAAATCTTGTCCAATATGTTACTGGTTGAGGGTGTTGTGCTAGGGGGAGTTGAAGAGCAAATGTCCTGCCCATCTTTAAGAAAGAAGGGGGAATTACGCTGTAACTGACGCGTGTGGTCTGTCAGACACTGGGGAAGTTACAGAAATCAGAAGGCAAATGGGTAACAGCCTGCGAAGGAGAAGCTACCTAAATGAGAGACAAGGTGGATTCAGCGAGAGGAGGTCATGCGTGGGAAGTCACTTAGACTTGTACGAGAGAGTGAGCTCCCTTTTAGGCAAATGAGGGAGGTGGGTGGATAGTGTGATCCTGGACTGGCTGAGATCGTGTGACACAGTACCACATTAGGAGGCAGGAATGCTGGGGTAGACTCTATCGATAGAGAGAAAATTACCTTGGTGGACGGGAACAAAGGACGCCTGTCAGAGGAGCCTCCTCAAAATGGGTTGGGGTGACGAGTGGGGTGCCACAGGGCTCAGTCCCGGGACCATTGTTTGTCTTGGCGTATGCAAATGACTTGCCAGGGGGAACTGGACTCGTACTTGAATACGTTTGCCAAGGTCATGAGGGAAGTAAAGAATTATGAGGGTTTCGTCATCATTCAGAGACGTAGACAAAGCCAGATAGTTGTGTAGCCCATAGGTGGCTGAAATTCAAACCGTAGTCGGTGTAAAGTAATAAGGAGTCCCGAACTGTAAGCCATCAAAAACGAACTTAACCTGTTGTCTACTAAACAAGGTAGTGTGGGGGCAGGTAGAGGATGTCTTGACCAGCGTAAGTTGCTTAAGTAAGGGACGACGTTGATTCGGAAAGAAGAGATCTAGCCTGACGACTCTCATTTCTATGAGAACTCAAACAGCATACTTAAAGAATAGGATAGGTGGATGGATTGCGTATTTTTGGGCTGTAAGAAACCCCTTGATATTGTCATAGACAAGACTGATGAAGACAGTCATCCATTGCTGGTGTCAGAGGAGGGGGCTGCTCAAATGTAATGAATCAATGTTGTAACTATTCGTTGTAATGAGGATCTGCCCACGAGGGTCTAACAAAGACCCATTTGAAGCCTCTGTAATCCCCTTTAGCTACCACTCATAAGATTGATCATGGGTTGCACAATTAAACTTGCCGGTGATACCGGCACAAATCAAATCAACAAGCGTAGTTTACTTAGGCTGGGAGAGGGTGACAAGTGAAGTCCCTCAGGGCTCATTGCTAGGGCCGTTTCTGCTTCCCATCCACGTCGATGATTTGTCCAGACCGCTTGGATTTGTACCTGAATATGTTTGCTGTTGATGCTCAAGTCACGAGAGAAGCATGCAGCAAAAGTCAACTGCGAATAATTGCGGAGGGACCTGAACAAGACCTTTAAATGCAAGATCGTGAAGATAGGAGGTGGCGTAAAAAGACCAGATGTGTAGTACCATATTGGGGAGAGTAGATTCGAGTCGTACCGTAAGAGGGACCAGGGAGCTGACATCAGGCTGAACTTACGACCAGGACATCACGTGAGAAAGGATCGTGAGGGAGGAAAATCTTCGTCAGATTCAGTACTTGCCAGCGAAGCGCACCGTCAAGATGATGTTTAGCAAGAATATAACACGACGCGCCACATCTGACCTATCGTACATTATGCCGCAACACGGCATGTCTCCATACTTGAGGAGCGACAGGGAACAAAGGGGGTGCAACAGATGAGTAATGCACCCCAGTGTGTTACGAAGAGGGAAGGTAAGCTCTTGGTCTACCCACCGTGAAGGAAAGAAAGGTATTGAAATACACTCTCCCAAAAAAAGTATCGGGCCCCTAGGCCTGAAGTTTCTAATAATCTACAACTGGTCGACCACTATTAAAACCTTACTTCGTTGCCACCCTGTTGCAGTTATAAACTGCATCAGGGTGGCATCGAAGTCAAGTGTTAATCTCGGTCTGCCATTTGTAGATTGTTAGAAACTTCAAGCCCAGGGGGCAGATACTTTTTTGGGAGAGTGTACATAATACATGCATACGCATTCCCAGGTGGACACGACAACGTTGACGAGATCTTTTTAAGACGGAAAAGAGTCCGGAACGAGAGGACACGTCTTGAAGCTAGACAAGAAAAGCTTAGGGAAGGAGGCGAGCACTCACCATTGGAAGATGCAAAGGCCGCTAGGATCACAATGCAAGGTAATGATGTAAGGCTCCACGATTGTAAAGCCTCCTCTCCGTATACACAACCAGTAAGTGGACAAAGTCTGCTTTATTATCCTCCCACACGACCCTCACCACCACCACCACCAGCCCCCCCCCCCTTCTCGTCAGGAAATACACCTGGTCATACAACTCCCTCGTTGGTGAACCTGATTCACGGTGTGAGTGGCGGAGATATTTCCTCCCTCCCTCTCACGGCTGATGCCTCTGTTTTGACGTCGCCAACGGGGAATGCGATGTCTTCTCTCGTGAGTGATTCTAAGATAGTTTTGGAGACGGGAGCAATGTAGTAGGTTTGGCTTTTGGGGTTGTGACAGTGCAGGTTATGACAGGGTTGTGACAGTGAGGGAACTGACATTAGGAGTTGCAACGGTTGTGGATCCCGTAGTACACAAATGTGGCTGTGCTGAGTGTCTGGCACTGTTGGAGATGTGGCAGGGGGTTGTGATGGTCCTGTGGGAGTTGTAGAAACACTGAAGGAGAAATGGGAGGTGAGGAAGGTTGTGTCAGACTCTGGGGCATTGTAAGGATGGGGTGTAGATGTCTTAGTGTAGGGGTTATAGGAGGATACTGTGGCCGGATGCAGGTTGTGACAGTATAGAAGCTTTGGCATCGTGTAGGTTGTAGTGCTTTGGGTGGCACGATAGTAGTGGAGGGTTGTGGTCCTGTGGGGGCAGGTGGAGGGGAGGTACAGGTTGTGGCTGTACAGGTGTTGTGGATGGGGGTTTACTGGTTGTGTGTGGGAGTTGTATTGGTCTGGGAGTTTCTGGCAGGGTGTTGGAGAGTGTGTGTGTGTGTGTGTGTGTGGCTAGTGAGTTTCACCAGCCGCACCCTTATTTCCACCAGGGCGGCCGTCTCTTGTCATCCTGCCAACAGTGGTGGTGGTGGTGGTGTGGGCAGCACCCATCCCAGCCTCGCTCCCTCCTCTCACTCATTAACTCATTCCCTCCCTGGCGGCTGGGATGATACGGAAGATACATGACACTGGCTGAGGCAGTAAGGAGAGTAACATGACACTGGCTGAGACAGTAGGGAGAGTAACATGACACTAACTGAGACAGTAGAGAGAGTATAATGACACTGGCTGAGACAGTAGGGAGAGTAACATGACACTAACTGAGACAGTAGAGAGAGTATAATGACACTGGCTG